>BSBK01004313.1:942500-1212758 GCA_027943335.1 Chamaecyparis obtusa | reverse complement strand
TGTTGATCTCCAAGTTATGTTGTCTATTAGTGTCAAATACTTAGTCATTATCAAGGCAGAGTTAGTTGGTCCTCACTATGACCAAGCCATCCTACTAAGGCTAAGTAATGTATTGACTTGTATAAATATCATGTACTGAGAAGTAGTTACTTCCAAGCAAGTCAGTGGTCGTCGAGCACCCCAGTAGTTACTGAGCAGTATGAATGTCAAGATGTATATAAAAGTTAGTGTTGAGTGCTAATATATAGATAACAGTTTTGACCGAGCACCATAGACTTTATATGCTGAGTGAACCAGTTTTGGTATATGTGTTTGGAATGGCACAAACACTTAGGTAAACTATTTTGGATGACTTCTATGTATATTTTAATGATCATTGAGATAATTAAGGAGTTGATTACATGTTATTTTTTTTATCATGAATCCCTATAAAAATGATGTAACCAATCAAAAAAGGGAATGTATAAGAAGAAAAAGTGACAAATCTAAATTTTTGATCTTGATCTAGAAACTTGATCAGTTGTCTATTTAAGGTGACATCAAAACCCTAATTATATTCATTATCAAAAGATCTCACATGTATGCGAAAGAAGCAGTATTTTGGATGTCAGAAGCTAAGATTAGGCAGAGTGACCAAGTAGAGCAGTGAAGGACAGGATAGAGTTGTATCATATTTTGAGATCATATAAGAATTGGAAAGAGGAGATCTGTTATCAACATTTTAAGTGAAAACTGAAGGATCGGGTACTGATACATTCTAGCAAGTGAAGTAGGGTAAATCACTTAACAGGGTGGTCCTAACAGACCTTTGTAAATCTCCTAACAGAGTGCTTACTTAGTTGTAATTTTAAATCCTTTAATCAAGGTAGATTGTATAAGTCTATAAGCTCTTAGCAGGGTAGAACCCTCATAGGGTAGATCACCAGAAGTGATCAAAATTTTGTAGCCCTAACAGACACACTTTATTGCTGCAATAGTGAGGATTTGTGGGCGTCATCCCCACCCCATTTTTACCTTACAAGGGTTTTTGGGTTACCAAATCTTTGTGTTTTTGTGTTGATCATTTGCTTTCATGTTCATGAATGTGATTAGCAATTAGATCTATTTCAGCATTGAAGTTTATGTTTATGTCATTCATGATATACATATTGAATTTGTTTCAAAGAGTAAAATTTTTATAGATCTTGATTCACCCCCCCGCCCTCTTAGTATCTTACTTTCCAAATAAGACTTCCAACATAACCGATCCACACTGATCTAAAACCTGCAACACTATTTCTTCCTGAACATCTAAAATAGTAGTCTCTGATCAATCATCCATTACTCACTTAAATCATCATGCTAGCCTCTGTATATTGACATGAGTAAACCAAAAATATGCTTGAAACCATTTGTGCATTCATTGCATCTGATCTTCAATACAATAGCCATATCGAACCAATCTTCTTATTGAATATACTAGGAACACTAATAGAAATAAAGAAATATGTTGACATAAATGGCGACACATATCACAAATATGTGATATAAATCTCTAAAGCACATATTTGTATAGTATTCTAATAGGATTCATATTGAAATTCACAAGGCTAATCAACATCATCTTTATTCAAATACTCAACAATGCCTTCATTGTGGAATTATTCCTCCTTGTTGGTTTATAAGGAAATAACACAATTCATTGAGTTATGTAAAAGACCATAAATATCACACTAGGATGACATTTCTTGTAAATGTGCATTATTCATTTCCAAATGGTTTGGAGCTTCCTTGTTTGATTGTTTGACACAATCTTTCTTTAGAGTTCCATTGGTCTATCATGATACTAATTGGTACTTTATATTCTATTATGCAATGTAGAAAATGGGTAAAACTTAATAAGGGAAAATACCATAGTCTACTTGAAGATATTTTTTGCACCCTTCAAACTTGTATGGACGGAACCCACATAAGAAACAAAGATGCAATTAGGTAATAAAATAAAATATTTACACTGTTTCAATCCTTAAGCATAAACATTGGTCATAAATAGTTAATATAGATTCCCTATTATAGATTGTTATGCCCACTGATGAATAGTGTGGCTTCCATAAATTATCGATATCCACCACTAGAAGTAGAGAATATCATGTACAACTTAGAAAATATGTTACAGCCAATCAGATGTAGTATGACCTACCCTATATTATGTTTTGTATAACTTGCATTCAATATCAACTCACAAAAAGTACTAAATAGGAAACAACAATATTACCTTACCACTTTAAGTTACAAATATACTAAAAACTTCAAACCAAAGTTGAATCCTCAAATCTTAGTAACATTGAAAACTAGAAACATGGTTAGTTGTAGTACCAAGGCAATCCGTACGTAGAGCTACATTGAAACTCTAGAAGGGATCTCATCCTTGAAACTGATATTTTAAAAGGTTTCCATCCTCAATTGAGGAATGAAGATCATAAAATCACTCATTGATAATGAAATTATTTAAATGAGTAGGAAAAGACCATTTAAAAATAATAATAAAGTGTCATTTTTCACTCAATTCTTGAACCTTTGGTCTATCCAAATTTTTATCACTTATAATGATCTTTTAAATAAGTAAATATAAGTCATTTTTAAATTATAACTCAAAATTTCTTTTTGACAAATTAATTTAATTATTTTTCCCTTTTTAATGTTTCATTAGCCTACAAGAAAACCCAAGAAAATTAGGCTAAGGGTCAACATTAAAACATGTCAAATGAGAAACATTTTTTTTGTTACAATTGAATATCCAAGCATATTTCTCTATGGTCAATCATTTCAAAGTTAAAATTTAGTTTCTTTTGTATTAATTAATAGCTTAAGATCATTACATACAATGGTTGTGTCATTCACATGTAGTACAAATATGATCTACATGTAACTTGTTCTCAATATAGGAATTACTTGTCAATTTATTTGTACTAAGCTCTTCGTGATTGCTTCAGCTCATATAGGATATTTTTGAACCAATGTCACTATTCAAAACTAGCTTGAAACAAATATACTTGTTTATTCATTGGTAAAAAGATCTCGGTGGTTGCTTGGTTTAGTTCATACAAGACCATTTGTAGCTTTCACACCAACCTTTCATTTTATAGAACCACAAATCCTTCTAATTAGTCTATATAGATATCTTCTTGGAATCCTTCATTGAGAAAATTTGTTCTAATTTTCATTTGATGGATTTATGTTTCTTCAAATGGCCTAACAATACAAGCAAAACTCAAATAAATGTGAATCTCTAAGTCACACGTGAAAATGTATCATGGGGTAGGTGCACAAAGATGGGGGACCAAAAAGGGGGTATAAGATGCCACTTTTTTTTTGAAATCAGCAAACTCTGAACTTCAATGAGAAATTGAAGATAGTTAGACTCAAAATTTAAAGATGTGACAAGAACAAGAGTTGTAATACTTTGAATCTAGTTTCTAAACTACTATTTTTTTTTAAAAATGGTGCAAATTAAGGCCCTCAAAAAGGGGGAGCACAAAAAGTGGTCCTATTTTTTGTGAAAAAACATAACATAGCGTCTGGTGTGCTCCCCCTAAAATGTTAACTTTTTTTTTGAATTTTTTTAATTGCTCTAGTGAGAAGTTAGCTAACACCACTTAGTTTATCCCGGACTTTTCTGCTAATTTTTTTATGAATCTATATTTTTTAATGAATTTCTGAAGTGTATACATCCTGAAAACATGAAATTTTTGTGTGCTCCCCCTAGAAATCATTGAAAACTAATTTAAAATAAAATTTTCTTTTTTTTAAAGTGTGTAGAATGGAGTCTAGTTTCTAAAAAAATAACTTGTTACAAAAATCGACGAACGAGGCAAAATCTATGCCCGAAATACTACACATTAGTTTTTGAGAAAAATCAGACATACATACAAAAGAAATTAGAGATAAAAAGCTCAACATAATCAGAATTCAAAATAAATTATATGGTTAGATAGCTAACAGAGAGATCTGCAATATCACGTCGTCTGATATTGATGTTATTGAACCACAAGTAAACCTGATGAGGAGCACACAAGAAAATATGGGGATTTTTTGTATGTCTAATGGAAAATACATCTCAGGCTTATTTGAATCCTCCAAGCCTTTCGGTTGGATCTCCAAAGAAAATCCAAGCCTTAGGCTTGGTGCATTCCAATGCATTACAAAGCGCGCTAGTGCTATAGCGCACCTGCGCTATTCAAATTTATGACTTCCATAGGGTGTGCACCCTATGGAAGTCATAGATTTCAATAGTGCGCTCGCCCTATAGGGTGAGTGTACTATTGAAATCTATGAATTCTATAGGGCATGTGCCCTATTTAAGTCATAGATTTAAATAGTGATGAGAGAGAGAGAGAGGTGCACCTCTCTCTCTCTCTCTCTCTCACACACACACATCACCCTCTCTCTCTCTCTCTCTCTCTCTCATACACACACATACACTCTCTCCCACCTTCCTACCCTCTATATTTTCCCTTATTACCCTCTTTCCCCCTCTTTCTCTCTCTCACATATGATCTCTATCTCTCACACACACACACATCACCCTCTCTCTCTCTCTCTCTCTCTCTCTCTCTCTCTCTCTCTCTCTCTAACTCATACACACACACATATGCTCTCTCCCACCTTCTTACCCTCTATATTTTCCCTTATTACCCTCTTTCCCCCCCTCTCTCTCTCTCTCTCTCTCTCTCTCTCTCTCTCTCTCTCTCTCTCTAACTCATACACACACACATACACTCTCTCTCACCTTCTTACCCTCTATATTTTCCCTTATTACCCTCTTTCCCTCTCTTTCTCTCTCTCTCTCTCACACACACACATCACCCTCTCTCTCTCTCTCTCTCTCTCTCTCTCTCTCTCTCTCTCTCTCTCCTTCTCACCCTCTCTCTCTCTCTCTCTCTCTCTCTCTCTCTCTCTCACACACACACACACACACACATCACCCTCTCTCTCCCCCTTATCTCCACTCTCTCTTTCACCACCTCTCTCTCTCTCTCTCTCATACACACACATACATACGCTCTCTCTCACCTTCCTACCCTCTATATTTTCCCTTATTACCCTCTTTCCCCCTCTCTCTCTCACACACATATGCTCTCTCCTACCTTCCTACTTTCTATATTCCCCGCCCCCCCCCCTCTCTCTCTCTCTCTCATACACACATACATACACTCTCTCCCACCTTCCTACCATCTATATTTTCCCTTATTACCCTCTGTCGGCCCCCCCTTCTCTCTCTCTCACAGATATGCTCTCTCCCACCTTCCTACCCTCTATATTCACTCTCTCTCTCTCTCTCTCTCCACTTTTTTGTTTCTTGCAAAGGGCGCACACACTATAGCGCGCTAGTGCTATCCAAGACATTGCATGTTACGCTTTTCTAATTTTTCCACCACTTTTTTGTTTCTTGCAAAGGGCGCACGTGCTATAGTGCGCTAATGCTATGCAAGACTTTGCATGTTACACTTTTCTAATTTTTTCACCATTTTTTTGTTTCTTTCAAAGGGTGCACGTGCTAGTGCTATGCAAGACTTTGCATGTTACGCTTTTCTAATTTTTCATAGGGTGCATGCATGTTAGATTTTTGGATAGCGCATGCACCCTATAGGGCACACACACTTTAGTGCATATGCACTATGGATATTTGGGGGCCAAAAAGGAAAGTGGCACCTTTTTGGTCCCCCATCTTTGTGCATATACCCCATGATAATCAATATTTGTTATTTGTGAATATCCTTTGTTTAGTTATATTGATTATAAAATGAAACTTGTAAATAGCATATGAAAATCACTTTCATTTACATATTAAATGCTATCCAAAAATATGAATATTAGTGAAAGGAAACAAATAACATCTTTAGTGAATTTTCATTCCAATAGATCTAGATCATTTATATTTAATTTTGACTACTTTTTTAATTACAATAAATTTAGGAGTTATACAAACTAAAGCACATAGAAAGACTACTCTCACTTTGAAAAATTTTAATGGTCTTAGCCCTCATAGTTGTGGCACATTTTAGGAGGAAATACTTCTTGTTAAAAACATAACACATAAACCATCCTCAATAGAGGTAACGCTTCGCAATCCAAGTGTACTTTGTACCACAAGTTAGACAAGTTTTGTGTCCTCTTATCAAATGTGCAAATTTTTTCCATGAGTAATTGTCATGACCTTTACAGTTCATATGAATATTTTAATAATTATTTAATAAATACAACTATTCTTGCTTTTCTAAAGGGTTTTTATAAATGTTCTTTATTATTCTCCATTTTAACCAAAGTGTCATAATATCCCTTTTTAATCTCCCTTTTGTAAAATTTCATAGCACTTTTTTATCTCATGGTTGTACTCAAGGTCAAATTTAAGAGTCTGTAATGTTATATATTTATAAAACTATATATATGAGACTCTGTAAAATATTATTATAGATAAATATAAAATAATATTATAATTTATAATAATATATATTTTTTATAATACTTATTATAAAAATATAAATTAATTTAGAATAGTTTGAAAATCTAAGATATAAAAAATTCTAATTTTTAAAATATTTTAATATGAATTGAAGAATAATTTTTATTTTCTTATATAGATTTAAAAACATGTCAATGTTATCATAGACTTTAAGATTTTTACATTTGTTATTAATAATTACGAACTTATTATTATTTAATATTAATATGTAATATATACGATTTCACAATGTCTATTATAAATATTAATAATTAATATTTATTGTGAACAAATTAATGTTAAATATTTTGTAAATGTAATACTAAATTTTTTTTATTTTTTATTTTATACAATTAATATATTTCTTATAACGTCAAATGAAAAAGGTAATAAAGTGGACCAAACCTTGAAAAAAATTCATGTAACAGGCAGGGTGACCGTCCAATTCAAGGCATGGATGTACTGATCAGAACTTAGATCAGCCGTAGAAAGCTCATTGTCTACTACTATGTCTGGTATTTCCATGCTTTCATGAAATATGACATTTCTATTCGCATATGATAGAAAGATTCAATTTTGACTTGACAAGAACGCTGTTTGTTTCTCTACAAGGCTCTTCAGCCATTTTAACTTATCAAAACTTCAAACTTTTGTTTTAATGAAGTAATCATCAATGAAGGTTGCAAAATACTTTGTTCCTCCCACATATGTCAAAACGTATGATGCCTCCTTCCTTTGGAAACATTGTCCTTTGATGCCTGCACAAAATGCATACTTCATATGGCTTCAAGTTTGTTCCTCTTGTTTAGATTCAAACCCACACAAGTTTCTAGTTATCCATGTGTTTTAGATTTTGCATGTTAATATGCGCGAATCTTTGATGCCATAAAACAGCCTTGTGAATCGTTGGCAACATGCTCTGTCACACCTGATGAGCATAGTTTGTATAGGCTGCCACATTGTGCCCTCTTTGCTATGATATTCCCATTGTTGTTCTTCAACATGCATACGCTTGAACCAAACTGCACTTGCATTCCCTCATATGCAATTTTACCAACAAATTACAATTTTTTGGTTCACCTAAGAACATGGAGAACATTGTGGATCCTTTGCAGGCACTATCCAAGAACTCCATCAAATCATTCCTTCACATCCTTCAATTGAAACATTTGGCATGATGTATCCCAAGTCTCAATAAGGTTTTCATGATGCTTGAATGCAGCAGTTGTGTATCCTTCAGGTTGAGTAAGATCATGGCTAATGCTTGTCTATCTCTGTGCTTCCACTTGGTTGATGCATCTCTATTAAACGGTTTCAATTCAGGTCCATTAACAATCTTTCCACAAGTCTACTTCCAAGTGTAACAAATTCATATAAGCTTCCAAAGGTTGAAATTTTCACCATTGAACTTCTCCACCATCCTGACTTGTACACCTATTTGGTCAGATATTTCAGAAAAAAGTTGAATGCTCATTAGAACGAATCTTTCTTTTTGAGTTCTAGACTTTTCTAATCCATGGTCCAGACCTCATGCTCCCTTCACAATGAAGTAAGCTCCTATACCATAATAAAAATGACCTTTCACAGCCTCCTTGGATAGTGGAGTTGATTTAGATAGTGAGTTTGATCCTCATTGGTTACGGGTTTGACTTTGAAGCTCGAGCTTAGAGATTTGCAGACTATGGAGTGCATCTTTAAAACACTAGTCTTGTCTCAGCTTGCCCCATCCTAAACACTAACTTGTCAATGTGTAAGACTAAGATAAGATAGATTAGACACAGAATTGAAACATGGAGATAACTTTGAGTTAACATCCCCTGCCCCCAGATAAAAGACTCTGCACACTAGTGACAGGGAAAGTAGAGAAGAGAAAGAAAATAAAATAAAGAGATGAAAAACCATTTTCCTATACAAACAACAACGATTTTCTAATTAGTAGAGGTCTACAAAAATGTACTCTAATCGTGCCAAGTATTAGTTTTATTAACTGAAACAAGACTGCACGAATTAGAGTTTATTGACTGAAACAGGACTGACCAAGATACTACTAATTTAGCACACATTATTTGACTCTACCTAATCTAGACTACCAATGATGGTATCTCGAAGATCTTTCCACTTGACAAGGTCCCAAGGATTTTCTCTATGCCTTGTAATGAGTTTGACATTGTACTTGACCCTGTTTCTTCTCAGACATTTGCTTAATCCGCTTCTTAGTCACAGCTCCAACTGCAATTTTGCCAACTGGAATAGATAAATATCTGCAAATATAAGGTTGGACTCATGGTTGGTACAGAGGCAATTTCACTACATAAGCATTATCATTGTTGTTCTTGAATATTTTGCAAGTTCAATCTTTTGTGGCTTTACCTTGTAATATGTCACTATTTGAATGCAATAACACGTATGAGATCCCAAACTTCAGAAATCATCACCTCTTAATCTTGGTTTTCCCTTAACTTAAATGCTTCATCTGCTTAATGCGACTTTTACCTTGTTGCTGAATGTTACGAATTTGCTCAGCAAAATCTACAACTTATGAGCTGGCTCTCGTTCCTTCTAGACAATCAATTAAACCAAGCACTTCTTTTGGATTCTTAAGAGCTGCATGGTTTCTTTATAATATTTGTACTCTGGTCCATCTATTGTGTGATTGACACACAATTATCTAAAATCTTAAGCTGTTTCAAGAAGTGCATTAGCTATTTGTAGAATACTGGTGATTGTTTTTCGTACTAAACTGTTCCTAGTTCTGTTGCAGATAATGGCTATTGCTAGCATGATACTTTCTGGGAAGGCTGAAGATACTTTTATGGCTGTAGATGAAGTGTTGTCAAAATCCTATGATATATTGAGCAGGAAGGACCCTCTACTTAAGGAAAAGAAAAATCAGAAGGTAATGGTGTTTCCACCATTTTTTGTTTCAATATAAACTCGGTGCACTTCATCATTAGGTTGTCTAGATCCTCATGTAGTGATTCCAAATATTTTCTACTGTCGCGATTAGATTACCAAAAGCCATCTTTCTAGATGTAATGGTTAATTTTTCATCCTTACAATCAATATCTTCTCTGTTACTGTATCTAATACAGGACTTCTGCCAAGAACAAAGAGAGACAGTTTTAAATGCTGAAATAGCGCTTCTCAAAACTTTGGGATTTGATGTGGCTGTCTATCATCCTTATAGATTGCTCCAAACTGCAATTAATGAGTTTGGTATTGCTGAGGAAGAACGTCTTATTCAAGCGGCATGGAATATAGTGAATGATGGGTATACCATTTTTAGCTTATGTATTTTCTCTTGATTCTGATACTGGTGATTTCCAGGATCCCCTAATGTGTTTGCATTGCATGAATAGGCTGAGGACATCTATGTGGCTGCAATTTAGGCCTCGGGAAATTGCTGCTGGGTCAATCTTCTTGGCAGCTAAGTTTCTGCGTGTCAAGCTGCCATGTTGTTGGTGGGAAACCTTTCGTGTTCCTCCACAACTATTAGAAGGTTGGTTATAGAAAATCCTTATTCTCACTTATAATTTATTACACATTCATTTTAGTATTTGTTATGCTTTAGTACAATTTGGGTCATTTTCTTACAAGCAACAGTACACTGATAATGCACTTTTCCTCATGTGTTTAGTAAAGAATCTATTCAACATTTTATTCTTGCTTATTTAGAGACAGGGTTCAGATGAGATATTGTTTACTAAGGAATCTGATTATAGATAATGCATGACTGCAGAAACTAGTAGCCAGTTGCTTAAGCTGTACAAGGAACTGAACTATCATACTACAACAAGTGGAAATCAATTAGGCAGATCAGGTGACAAATTTTTTTTAAGTTTTTAGATTTTAAAAGCAAATCTAAATGTAACATTGAGATTACTCCATCTGAACAAAATATGTTCAAGAATTGAGTGCCTTATCTTTCTCTTGTGCATTGTTCTATATGGTTTGCGTTATTATATCTCTGTCCTGTTAGATTTCGCTAACACTGAGGATATGATGCAGGGGAACAAACACAAATTGCTGGTAAAGATGACAATTATTCTCAAAAAGATGCAGAAGGTAGATCTTATTTTTTTGCCAATCAGCGAAAAGATTTTGTAACGAAGATATCTGGTAAAAATGCATTCAGTACCCTGAAAATCAATGCAAACCAAATGAAGAGCCTTGCAAGCCAGGAAAGAAAGAATCAGTGTGACTGGCCAAGGAATCAAATTAAAAATGGGATTTCATATAAATCAATGGAAGCCTCTGATCATCAGGGAAGAGATTACGGCAGGGAAAGGAAAAAATTCAGAAGAACAGAGAGATCGTGCTAAAGACTGGAAAATACCCACTGAGAAGAATTGGTAGGATAATATTTATAAGAGAAGGCGGAGAGATGACTGAAGATGAAGTTTACGATCAATTTCAGTGTTCAAAGATTTCTGTTCACTCCATTGTTGCATCATAAGTACCTTGTGAAATATATGCTCGAGTTTTTACATGGGCTCCATTTCACACGATGCATCACGAATCGAAGTGATTCCAATCTAAGGTAAGGTGGGCAACCGTCTATTTGGGAATTCTTCAAGATGTATTGATATTTGTAAGAAAATAAATAGTCTCAATTCAGATTTTCGTGAAGCTTGCATGCAGCAGTTGTGTCTTTTTCGGGTTGAGAAAGATCCTAGCTTATGCTTTTTCATCTCCGTGCTTCCTCTTGGTTGCTGCATCTCTATCAATGAGTTTAATTCAGCCCTATTAATAATCTTTCCACACGTCTACTTCCAAGTGTAACAAGTTCATATAAGCTTCCAAAGGTGGAAATTTTCCCCATTGGACTTTTCCCCCATTCTGATTTGTTCACCTATTTGGTCAGTCATTTGAGGAAAACAAAATTCACTAGAACAAATCTTTGTTTTCGAGTTCCACAGTTTTCTAATCCATGATCTGGACCTCATGCTCCCTTCACAATGAAGTTAGCTTCGATACCATGATACCATAACAAAAATGACCTGCATAGCTTGCATGGCTAGCAGAGTTGGTTTGGCTCACGGGTTTGCTTAACATTGGTTTCAAGTTTGACTTTGAGGCTTGGGCTTACCTAATGTACATGGTTAGGCAATTGTGTGCATCTTCAGAAGACTAGTCTCGCCTCAGCTTGCCCCTTCCTGAACCCAAATTTGACAATATGAAAAACCAATATAAGACAAGTTAGACACTAGATTGAGACACAAGATACCTTAGAGTTAACACCCTGACCTTCCTCCCCCAGAAAAAGACACTGCACAATAGAAGATGAAAAACCCTTTTACTATACAAACTATAATGATTTTCTGTATAGTATAGGTATACCAAAATAGACTCCTCTAATCATGGCATGGATTAGTTTTATCAACTCAAAGAAGACTGCACGAATCAGGGTTTATTGACTGAAATAAGTCTGAATAAGTTACTACTAATTTAGCACATATTAATTGAATATACCTAATCTGGACTACCAATGATGACATATCGAAGATCTTTCCACTTGACAAGGTCCGAGGGATTTTCTCTATGCCTTGTAATGAGTTTGACATTCTACTTGTTCCTATTTCTTCTTAGGCATCTGCTTAATCCGAATCTTAGTCACAACTTCAACTGTAATTTTACCGATGTTTCCACAGAATAGATAAATATCTGCAACTATAAAGGTTGGACTCACGGTTTGTACAGAAGCAGTTTCACTAAATAAGCATTATCATTGTTGTTCTTGATTATTTTGCAAGTTCAATCTTTTGTGGCTTTACCTTGTGGTATGTTTTCTTGAATGCAATAACACATATGAGATCCCAATTTTCAAAAATCTTCACCTCTTAATCCTGGTTTTCTTTGAAATGCTTCGTCTGCTTAATGCGACTTTTGCCTTGTTGCTGAATGCTACGAATGTGCTCAGCGAAATCTCCAATTTATGACCTAGTTCTCGTTCCTTCTAGACAATCAATTAAACCAGGGACTTCTTTCGGATCCTAGAGATCTATATGGTTTTATTATAATATTTGAACTCTGGTCCATCTATTGTGTCATTTACTTAATTATCTAAAATCTCAGTAAGCTATTTGCAGAAGTGCATTAGTTGTTTGTAGAATACTGGTGATTTTGTTTCGTACTAAACTGTTCCTGTTTCGTATTGATTACAAGCAACTAGAATCTATTCAATTCTTGTTTCAGATGAGATATTGTTCATTAAGGAATCTAATTATCGATAATGCGTGACTACAGAAACTAGTAACCAGTTGCTTGAGCTTTACGAGGAAATGAACTATCATACTGCTCCAAGTGGAAATCAATGAGGCAGATCAGGTGAGAAATTTATTGAAATTTTCAATTCTAAAAGCAAATCTAAAGCTAACGGTGAGTTTACTCCACCTCAAAAAAATATGTGCATCCTCCTTAAGTTTATTCACACTCAAATTTATGATTACAAATTATATTTTGCCAAGAATTAAGTCTCTAATCTTTCTCTTGTGCATTGTTCTCTATGATTTGCGTTACAATATATCTGTCCTACATTTTGCTAACATTGAGTAAATGATGCAGGCGAACGAACACAAATTTCTGGTATAGATAGACAGTTATTTTCCAAAAGATGCAAAAGGCAGACTTTCTATTTCTACCAATCAGCCAAAAGATCATGTTACAAAGATACCTGATGAAAATGCATTCAGTACCCTGCAACTCAATGCAAACCAAATCAGTGTGACTGGCCAAGGGATCAAATAAAAAATGGGATTTCATTTAAGGCAATGGAAGCCTCTGATAAAAGGCCTCATCATGCTCCGAACTCAGAAAGGAAAGTGCACAAGATAGAAAAGACGGTAGTATACTCAACAGAAAGAGATCTAATGAGGATATATCCAATAAGGATACCATTTCTAATAAGGTAAGAAAATGTTCGACTAATGAAGCTGTTCTTTGTCATCGAGATCAAGAGATGATCCTCATGTTGAGCTGGAGGAAGGCGAGATCCCCAATTCCTCTGTAGAAGAGTTAACAAAACCCTCCAACGAAGACCCGTCTCAAGTTTCAAATCAACTTGATGTTGAGTTTTGGAAGGCCAACGGACTTTTGTCTGTTGCTGTCTTGTCTTTTCAGCTGCTCAGTTGTGAGCTTATAAATAAGGCTCTCTATTTCATTGTATTCAATTCGGTTTTGAGATTAATAAAAATTTTCTGCTCTCAGTGTGGACGTAGCCACTATTGTGGTGAACCATGATATATTGTGTGTTCTATGTTTATTTGTAATCTGCTCTGTTATTTTGTTTTTTCTGGTCTTTTATTTCGAACTCTTTAATTCTACAATTGGTATCAAAGCGAGGTTAATTATTGGTTGAGATTTCAGTAATTGAAATTTCAGAATCATGGAAGATTTAAGAGTTCAGAAATTCTCTGGGAAGAACTACGGGATATGGAAGATTCAAATGAAGTCTTTGTTAGTCAACAAAGAGCTTTCTCTTGCACTTGAAGGAAAAGCAAAGAAACCTTCAGCCATGAAAGATGAAGATTGGGAAAAGCTTGATGAAAAAGCCATGGCGACACTCTTTCTTGCATTAGGCAATAATGTATTACATAATGTTTCAGACAAAACTACAGCCAAAGACGTATGGGATAAATTGGCTTCAACATATGCACAAGCATCCGCTGTGAACAAAGTCTTCATCATGAAGAAGTTATACAAGCTTAAGATGAGGGAAGGCGAAGCCATGACAAATTATCTCAACGAATTTAACACCTTGATCAACCAAGCAAATTCAGTTGGCATGACACAAGACGATGAGAATAAGGCTGTCCTATTGTTATGTTCTCTTCCTAATAGCTGGGATGGACTTGTGACAGCCATAAGCACTTCAGCATCAACTACCAAAAAGCTGGTCTTTGATCAAGTTTCAGCCACCCTTCTCTCCAAAGATTTGAGGAGAAAGAATGATAAGTCCTCATCCGGTAATGCTCTCACAATGGTGAGCACCAAAAATAGAGGAAAAAGCCAATATAGAAGCAGATTTAATAATAATCGGAGGTCCCAATCTGCAAGAAGATCGCAATCAAGAGGGAGACAAAACAGTTGTTGGTTTTGTGAGAAGGTTGGGCATGTTAAGAAAGATTGTAGGAAATATAAGAAGGCACAAGAACAAGTATTGGACAGTCAAGCAAACACAATTTGTGAAAAGGATCCGGGTATCCTAATTCTATCAACAAGTGATACAAAAGTTGATTCGTGGGTAATTGATTCGGGAGCTTCCTTTCATGCTTCCTCTCTCACAAATGCATTTACAAATGATCAAGAAGGTGAATTTGGAGAGGTATATTTGGGTGACAACAAAGCATGTAAAATTATTGGGAAAGGAGATGTTGTCTTGCATCTAGAAGGTGGAGCAAAATTACTTCTCAAAGATGTTAGACATGTTCCTCAATTAAAGAGGAATCTAATTTCAGTCAGCCAATTATATATCCAAGGATTTAAAACTGAACTCACTGATACATGGAAAATAGTCAAAGGTTCATTGGCTATTGCTAAAGGAGACAAAATTGGTAGTCTCTATATTTTGAAACCTATTGATAAGGTGGGAGTTGCTTTGACACTTGTGGACAACGATGTTGCGCTTTGGCATCAAAGGCTAGGCCATATGAGCAAGAAAGGCCTTGAGGTAATGTTGAATCACGATCAACTACCGGATCTCCAATCTGCGAATTTGGAGTTTTGTGAGCATTGTCTTCATGGGAAATAAAAGAAGGTCAATTTCTTGAAGGATGGACATGACAAAAGGACAACACCCTTGGAGTTAGTGCATTCGGATGTCTTCGGATCTACAGAGGTAACCTCTTATGGAGGTGCACAATATTTTGTTACTTTTCTTGATGATAGCACCCGAAAGGTATGGGTTTATATGCTTTCTAGAAAATCTGAGGTATACTCTAAATTTAAAGTTTTTAAAGCTCTTGTGGAAAATCAGAGTGGTCATAGAATTAAGTGTCTAAAAATAGATAATGGAAGTGAATTTTGTTCGTTGGAGTTTGATAACTTTTGTGCAGATCATGGTATAAGAAGAATTAAGGTTGTTCCTTATTCCCCTCAAGAAAATGGGGCAGTAGAATGGTTAAATAGAACCATTCTTGAGAAAGCAAGGTGTATACTTTCCAATGCCGGTTTGGGCAAAGAATTTTGGGCGGAAGACTGCAATACATTAGTCTATTTAATCAATAGGTCTCCTTCATCTCATCTAGAGTTTGGCATTCCGGAAGAGGAATGGTTGGGAAAAAGGATTTCGTACTAACACATCAAAGTTTTTGGGTGTGAAGCTCATGTTCATGTCCCAAAAGAAAGAAGGATAAAGCTGGATTTCAAATCACAAAAGGGCATATTCGTTGGTTATGGTGAAGATCAGTTTGGTTACAGAATTTGGGATTCAATTGAGAAGAAGATAATTCGGAGCAAATATGTAGTCTTTAATGAGAAAGCATTTCCAGCTTCTAATATGGAAGAAAAATCAGTGAGTGAATTTGTTCCCTTCTCTATTTTTTATAACAATGACAGGTCTGATAGAGATGTGCAAAATAATCTTTCACAAAATCTTGTTTCCCCTACATCGGTTTTAGTTCTAGCTCCTGTATTTTCTTCCTCTACTAGCATGTGGAGTCAAAGTGATAATCACACAAGAGATTCTATGTCTGAAGTTGAAATAGATCAAGCCATCCAAAATGATTGTATGGAAATTAACAGTCACTCTCTCTTTGAAAAACTCCCTGCCTCTCAAAGCCAGTTTGAAACTGTTGATTACCAAGCTCGAATTACACAACTCACCTCTCACCCGCAAGAAGTTTCCCCCCTCTTGCATGACATTCATGTTTCAAATTATGACATTCTTGTTCGCAATTTGGCTGAGTTAAATATCTAGGCGTTGCCATTATGGCAACATATAATCTACATGAAGACCACATATGATAGAGAGCAAGTATGACAGAGCGCAAAGCAAAATTGTCTAAGTATGTGCAATATTTTCCCAGTGTACCCGGGAGATAGTTTTGATTGGCGATGTCAATTGGAGTAAGTTCACTGCTTGCGCACTTGAACATAGATACTATGATGACTATTGAAGACTCACCTGAGAGCACAAGTCTATACGACATGTACAGAAGAAGTTATGGCAGTTTTACCAAAGACAGTGTTAAACCGACACAACATAATATGAAGACAGAATTGGTAAAAAGTTAAGGGATTATTTTATTTATCAAAATAATGTCTTAATAATATAAAGGGATGACATCCTAGATGTTAACCCTTGGGTAAATATGTATTTTGTGTAAAGCTTTATGTTATGTAAAGCCAACTGTAAAAGTTATTATTCCTAATAACTTGTATAAATGTAAGGCATATGAAATGCAAAAGAGATTAAGTATTTTGTAATGAGATAGATGATATAGAGAAAGATATTGATGCAAAGTTGTGAAAGACAAGCAAGCAGTATAAGCTTATGTACCTTACTTTATTTTGTATTCAGTAATCATTGTACATTACTTGTTTGGGTAGTGGGCTCATCTTGTAATCATTTGTAATTAGTACTACCAACTCTTAGCAGGGTTGAGGCTTCTAACAAGGCCTATAGTCCCTTAATCAGGACTGAGACACTATATGCTTGTAATAGACTCCTAACAGGGTCAACATTCTTAACATGATACTTTTAATTAGTGGATCTTTGTGGGTACCATCCCCATCGGGGTTTTCCCTTGGCCAAGGTTTCCTTGAGAACAAATAATGTGTTATGAGTTCATTTGCTTTATTGCTATGCATGTTATTTAGTTTACTATGTTATGCATGTATTAAGATAATTTGTTATATCCATAATTGGGCGAAAGAAAAAGTTTGCAGAATACTAATTCACCCCCCCCCCCTCTCAGTATTCCCTATTTTTAACAATTGGTATCAAAGCCTAGTTACTCGGAAAAGAATTATTCAGAGAAAGCCTAGCAGCTTGAGTAAGATCTCTATCGATATGGATTAGTTACAGAAGAATCTTGACGAAGCTCTTGAGAAGACTGATTTACTTACTAAAGAAAGAGATATTCTGAATGGAAAATATGATGATGCAAAGAACCTCATTGAAAAGCTGAAGAAGAAGCTGGAGTAACTGAAATCAGAAAAAGAATCTACAATTCAAGTTGAAGATTGTGATGATAATTTGGAAAAAGAAAATGAGATCCTTAAACATGAACTGAAGATAGTAAATTTGAAGTTGAGTTTGAAAGATGGAAATAGCAAGAATGGAGCAAATCTGAAATCTAAGAATAAAAATCTGAAATCTAAGCAAGAAGATCTAAAATCTAAACTTTGTAAAGTGACATCTGAACTTGAGAAAAGAAAATTACAGTATGTTGAACTTGAAAAGTATAATACTATTGTGAAAGGTGAATTGACTCAATCTAAGCAACAACTTGAGAAGCTATATTCTACTAGTGAAAAGATTGATGAACAAATTTCTTATCAAAAGTCATTCTATGATAAAACTAGTCTTGGATTTAACTCATCTAAAGTGAGTAAAGAAAGAAAGTAACCATATCTAAAATTTTCTGAAAACATAGAAGAAAAGAAATTTGATGAAGTTGACAAATTTGAAGATACACCTAAACAAGAAGAACCACCTAAACAAGAAGAATCACCTAAAGGAATGCAAGAGAATTTAAAGGTAGATGTTTTGCATGTAATACTTTTGGTCATATGAAGAAAGATTGTACAGGTAAGCAATTTAAACCTCTTAATGGTAATTGTTATAATTGTCATGGTTTTGGACATAGAGCTATTGAATGTAGGAAGCCTAAATTTAATGAGAATAATAATGGTGGTAGAATGTTTAGAGATACTAACCATGCAGATAAGACTGAAGATATGAACATAAGAAATGCAGTAGTATGTTATAGATGCAACAAGGTTGGACACATTGCCAGAAATTGCAGATCACAAATCAATCAGACTGGACCAAGATATGGAAACAATGGAGTAGTTTGTCAGATATGCAACAAATTTGGTCATATAGCAAAGTTTTGTTGGATGAATAACATGAGGAACCCTAACCCTAGAAGTCAGGCAAGGAGAAATGAAAATGCAAGAAATAGTCATGGAGGTTGTTGTAGTAATTCAGAAGAAGTGAAGTTTATTAAAGCCACAGATCAAGGAGATACATTTAGCACTAAAGGTAATCAAAAAGGTGAAGCATCTAATGGTAAGAGTGAATATCTACCTAACCCATCTCAAAGTACTTAATTCATTAATAAAATATAGTAGAATAGGAACTTAGGATAGTGTAGAAGTTAGTATAGGATGAATTGATTCTTGTGCAGTTGATGCAAGATAGTATATGATGTAGTGATGCTATGGTTAAGAGCGCATGAGTTAATATGATGTTATGCGAGATCGCAAGAAGTTTTTAAGTTTTGCAGGTAAGCAGGAACACCTTTTTGGAAAGAAGTGGCAAAAGAATTGAATGCAATGTCAGAATCTAATGAGATTGAAAGATTAAAAGGTTGTGATCGGTATTGTTTGATCATTAAAGAGAATACAAGTGTTAAGTAAATCAAAGGAGCAGTGATTGGAAGTAGTTTGCAAGGATTTGGTGAAGTAATTTCATGTCAGATCTACGCAAACCCTAAATCACAGAATTAAGGTATTTTACTAAGCAAATCTATCTTTCAGTTAGAGAATTTGTAGAAGATATGGACGTTTCATTGATTCACAATGTGAGAGATAAGATCATACCTAAGACTAAAAGGTAACCTATTGAACCCTTGGAAGAAGACCCTAAATTGGCTTTATCATCCGTACCAGACAGAGTTCTGCATTTAGAGAATGTTAGAAGCTATTTGGGATGTAAGCTTGAAACCCTCAATGATAGTGATTTTACTAAGGAATATGAAAAACTTTACCATCAGGATATGTCATTGAGAGTAGGGTTTGAACATTTGAAGGATAATGAAATCATAAAGTACTCTTTACAGTATGAATTTGATGATGAAGAATGCACTAAGATAATTCTGAGCAGAATACATAATGGAAAGTTTTGGTTAGATGACAGAGTGATAGACATCACAACAGATCTAATTAATGAAGTAATTGGTCTGTCTAAATTTGGAATCATACCGTTTAATGAAAAGAATGTGAAGAAAAATGTGTTAGACAACACTAAATCATCTTACAATGGCAGAGGTATAGTGATTAGCAAGATACAACAGGATGATGTTAGGTATTTGTGCAAGATCTTTACAGTTAAATTTTGTGCTAATTCAAGAGAAGATGACATGGCAGCTGGAATGATTCATGCAGCCTATTTGATGTGTGTTGACAAAGTACAAGTAGACATGTGTGAAATCTTGAAAATTTAGTTATTTGAGAACTTGGAGAAGATAAAGAAGACTAAAAACTCCCAGTTTAGATTCTCATCATTGATCACTTATATGTTTTTTCATTTGTTAAGAAGATTTCCATTTACAATTGGTGATGATTGGAATGATGGAAAGACCACAATGGAAAGGATAAACATGGTATTCATGAGACATCTTATTGACAAGGTCAATGAGAGTGCATTTTTAGTGATAAAAACATTTCAGAATTTGATGAAAAATAGATCAAGAATCCCTCAGTCAACTATTGAATAGTATAAGAATGAGATATGCTTTATGGTTGACACTGACTTTATATTTATTGAAGCAGTTGAACCTAAAGTAGAGTTCATAGACCCTCTTGGCTATGAAATCTCTGAAACTAAAGCAAAAGAATATGTGAACAAATTGCTTAAGAGCAAGTTGGATATTCACAGCAATAGGTTTGGGACTTTTGAGGAGAACTTCAACTCCGCAAAGTCTATTTAGGATGAGAAACAATCTAAGATAAGAGTAGAAAGTACAATTAAGAAAATTCTTAAGGACACCAGATTGATAGAACAGGAGTTTATGATTGCAAAGAATATAATAGCAGCACTTAGAGACATTGGACAAAAGGAATTTTTGTCTATTCCACCCCTATCAGTGGTTGAAACTAGAAATGTGAAGCATAAAGTGAAAGTAGAGAAAGAAGAACAAGAAGTTAGGAAATCTACAAGATCAACTCCACCAAGGAAAAGAGTGAAAAAAATAGCTACTGGACTAGGTAAGAGACAGAAGACAATAGTGTCACCGGTAAAAAGGAAAATAGTAGAGATAAAAGATGATGAAGATATTCAAATGGAAAAGAAGACATGGAAACCAAAGATTGAGAAGGTAAATGATCAGATTATTCATGATGGAGATTTCTCTAAGATGAACAAGTACTATGATCTTTATAACTGTTCAGGTTTAGAATTGTTACCCTAACTTGGGCATTAAGGCTACACAACAATTCTATCCAGACAATGGAAACCTCCTCTAGCTATGGGTAGACTATGAATGAAGAGGAATCTCCAGATTCTAGGCTGGTTCCTATTAAGTATGAAATGTCACCATCTAATAGAAAATTTGATAAGGAAAGGGATAGAAAGAACTTTTAAAACTAAAATGAATGTGGGGTGATACACCAAAATAAGTTTAGACTTTGCTGGAATAGTAAAACAACAACTCAAAACCATAGACCAAATGTTTGACTCTTCAGATCTCTATCCAACATATAGGCTAACAGACTTTACTATTAGGGTTACACCACAAATAGCTAAAAAGTTAACAACATACTTTTCCCATACAAGGTTTAAGCAAAAACTGATCACCTTAAGGAGGAATAAACAAGCATTCACTTCTTTTGGATTACAGTTGAAAAGTAACACTTATATGGAAAGATGAAATCAGGATCTTTGAATCTCACCACAAATCATATGAACCAAAGAGCATCTACTTTATTTCTCACAAAAACTGATAAACTAGTTATAAAAATGGCATCAAAACAGAATAGGAACAATATGTTCACTATTAGCCTCTCTTCCAAAACTCGCAACCTGCAAAAATGATTATGAAAATCATCCTTATAGTATTCCCTAGCCTCAAATCCGAAAATACAAGCCCTCCAAAAATGTCCAATTTTAGCCAAAAATTGTGCCAAAGATTAGCCTATGTTGACTCCCCCCTAAATGCCTAAAATTTTGGCTTATAATAAGGATTTTAAACAAAATCCTTTTACAAAGATAATTGCCAAAATTCTAAAATATTTTAACATTAGATAAAAACCTAATATTAAACAAATATCCTATCCTCAAAAAATACTAAGCGTAAACAAGTGCTAAGTGGGGAATTAAAAAACTCAACCCACTTGCACAAGTTTCGAAGGAAGAGGAATGAGGTGGCATTTTTACAATTTCAAAAACATACAAGAACTGACATCTGCAATGAAGGCATTCAATGTATTTTGCTTGGCAAACTCCAAAACTTATGCTCATTTTACTCCTCGAACTTGGTGTTTTGATATCTTCGCAGAGAAGAAATGGGGAAAACATGTAAACCCTAGCCTCATTTTGTTGAAATTTTTAATGAAACTTGGCCACCTTTTTATGGAACTCTCTGTCAAACTCGAGCTCACTGTCAAACTCAAGCTCACTGCTACTCCTCACTAGTGTGTATTCTCAAACGAAGAACTTAGCATTTGTAAGACTCGGGCTCACTGAGTATTAATTGAAATCTTCATCTGGCTTGGCAATAAACTATAATTTTGTCTCGAGTTCTCTGCTTATCTTTTGTAGATTTGTCTTTGCAAGAGTCTGATGAATATTGACCTATTGGAGATTTTCCAGCAAGCCAGTACTAACTGTATGTTTGTCATTGATGACAACATATGGAAAGTAGCATGCGTAGAAGTCTTATGCAGTAAGCTTTCAATATATGTAGCATGGACATGATATCAACATGATATCATGGGTGTAGAAGTTAACTGTTAGTACAGATAGTTATATAGCAGCTTATGTCAGCAGTGTTCCTGACAGAGTTATAGGTAGTGTTTTGTGTATGGTTGTCCGTACAATTGTCATGGAGCCTTGCACGCTTGGATATATGTTGAAGACATGTTATTGATGTTTTAGTTATGGACGCATAGTCTGTTGATGAGTAGAAGTGAAGTTATGCAGTCGCTATTTGCCAGCAGCAGTTTCCTATGTTTGTTGAGAAGAGACGATAGAGATTTTATTGGTTCTTTAGTTGCACCTATCCTGTGGGTATGCACCCTTGGATTTAAACTTAAAGGAGAGTTATTGATGTTTAGTTAAGAGCATGAGGTAATTCATCTTGAGGAGAAAGATCTAGTTGTTTTGGTAGAGCCAATAGTGTGTAGTGTGCGTCTACAATTATCTTATTGAACATGTCCCAGATTGTGTTGCGTGCATAGTAGAGCCGATAGAATGTTTGCTGGAGTTTGTTATGGTTTCTCTATTATGATTTCAAGGTGGTTCTAATAGGCTGACTTAATTATATCATTTGGAGAAAAGATATTTATAAGCAGTTATTTGTGATTGCTGAAGTGTGGTTCATGGTTGATTAAGCATAGCAGAGTAGAGTGTGCAAAGTGTTGAGCCATTAGAAGAAGGCCTATGTGACCAACTAAAGTACCTGTGCTATTCATTGGAACTGATCCAGACAATAGGTCTAAGCGCAATTCACCAAGATTCAGATATAGTGTATATCTGTTATTCAGAATGTTGTAGCCTTTGCCCCTTTGAGCAGTGAGCTCTCGGATAGTGCGTCCTCTCCCCTAACAGAGACAATTGTAAAAGACTCCTAATAGGGTCAGACCCTTGACTAGGTCTACTGTACTAAATATATTGTAAAGCTACTCCTAATAGAGCAAAGGATCTTCTAACAAGGATCATAATACTCTAGTGCAGAATATTAGTGAGTGTCAATTCTCATCAGGGTTTTGACCTATTTGGGTCTCCCCATAACCAAAATATTGGTCTTGTGTTCATGTGTTCTTTCATTGTGTTTATGCTTAATGTTTAAGTATACTTAATTGGATAAAGAAGATAACTGATTCACCCCCCCCTCTTAGTTATCTCTTGGGACTATTCCTAACAATTGGTATCAAAGCCAAGTGCCTCGGAGAGAAAGTTTAACAGCTTGAGGTTGATCAGATGGTGTACTTCAGGAAAGAAAGTCCTAAGTTTGATGGAGAGAATTATCTTGATTGGAAGAACAAGATGGTGACTCATTTGTAGTACATTGGTTTTGAAGTTTTTGATGTGACTATCAAAGCAGCCAAGATACCTACCCTAGAAGACCTTGCACAAGAGGATGCTACTGATAGGAAAAAGGAATTGTTTCATCATAATGCTATTGCTCAAGAAGCCCTTATCAACACCCTATCTAATGGTGAATTTTTAGAAATAAAAAAGGTAGATACAACCCACAAAATATGGAAGCACCTAGAAGACATATTTGAAGGAGACAAACAAGCAAAGGATGCATTCAAAAAAACATGGAAGAAAAGATACAATGTGTTAGAGATGATGCCTGAGGAGAACATCAGATCTTACAATCAAAGGATAAATGAAGCAATTACTGGAATCAGAAACAATGGTGGAGAGATTTCAAAGGAGGACATTATGGACAAGTTAATGACTACTCTCACTCCTGAATATGAAAGCAAGATCAACATGCTTGATGAGACCATGAAGATTACATCTAATTTCAAGAGAGACTTTGATCAGAAAACTCTCATCTTTTGAGATTTCAAGATTGAAGACAGAACCAAAGAGTGAAATAGATTTTAAAGCAACAGTTCATGGTAAGAAATTTGCAAACACTTTTGGTAATTTTGATGATGATGATGAAGAGAAAACTCTAGAGGATTTCATTACTATGATTGCCAAAAGAGAAAAGAAAGGAAAAGGAAAATATGAAGTTCAATTACCATTTAAGTTCTTTTCATGTAATAAGATCAGTCACTTTGCATCTAAGTGTCCTACTAGAGCTAGAAAGTTCAAAAAGGATTACAAGCCTAAGTATTTTAAGGAATGCTACTATGCTGGAGATGGAGTTTCAGATGAAGAATCAGGTGAAGAAGAAATTGGATTCATTGATATTGTAGACAAAATGAATAATAAGACGAGTCATAAAGAAGATAAAAAGGAACAAGAGCTAGCATTGATTTCACAAGCTGACATAAGGATAGACTGGATCATAGACAGTGGTTGTTCACATCACATGACAGGTGATAAAGACAAGTCTATTCATTTAGACAAATACAATGGTGGTATGGTCAGATTTGGAGACAACACTCCTAAACCAATAGTTGGTAGAGGAGCCATCACCTTGGATGGAAAGAATAGTACTAACGATGTTCTTTATATTGATGGTTTGAAACATAACCTTCTCAGTGTTGGACAGTTACTTGGAAAAGGCTATCAGTTGGAGTTCAAAGATGACAAATGCATCATTAAAAAAAAAGATGGTGTTATGATTGCATCAGGCTCAAAGACAAGAGGTAATGTTTTCAACTCAATTCAGAAGCAAGTTGTTTTGTTGCTAAAGTTGATGACAATTGGTTGTGGCATAAAAGACTATGTCATATCAATTTTGATAACATAGTAAAGATAAGCAATGTAAAGGAAGTAAGAGATCTACCTAGCATAGCAAAGCCAGTTGATACTATATGCAGGGAATGTGTAATGGGAAAGCATGTGAGAAATTCATTCAGGAGAAAGCAGAATTCAGCAGAGAACAAGTTGGATTTGATTCACAAAGACCTATGTGGTCCAACTCAAACAAGATCATACTATGGTGAAAGGTATTTCATTTTGTTTGTTGATGATTATATTAGGATGATGTGGGTTGCGTTCTTGAAAGATAAGTCAGAAGCCTTTGACAAGCTCAAAATATTCAAAGCTAAGGTTGAGAATGAATCTAGAGTAAAGATAAAATGTTTGAGATTGGATAGAGGAGGAGAATTCACCTCTGACAGATTCTATAAGTACTGCAAAGAACATGGCATAAAGAGATAGTTAAGTGCACATAGAACCCCTCAGTAGAATGGAATTGTAGAGAGAAGGAATAGGATCGTCCTTGATACAGTGTGCACCATCATGATAGAAGGAAAAGTTGCACACACCTATTGGAGAGATGCGGTCAATAAAAAAGTCTATACCATCAATAAAATTCAATTAAGGCCTAGCACTGACAAAACACCATATCAGCTATGGTTTGGTAATGTTCCCATAGTAAAATGCTTTAGAATCTTTGGAAGCAAGTGCTACATCAAGAGGGATGAAGTGGTAGGCAAGTTTGATGCAAGAAGTGATGAAGGTATTTTTCTTGGTTACTCTACTAAAAGTAAAGCTTATAGATGTTTCAATTTAAGATTGAAAAATATCATTGAAAGTGCTCATGTAAATATTGATGAAAATTTTATGATTCAAGAAAGATATCATGATTACTCACCCTTGATTGAAGAAGAACCTAGACCCTCCACTAGTGAGACAGTTATTGAAGAAATGTTTGACAATATTGATGTGTTATTCAATGACCTTGAGACAAGTAAAGAAGAAACTCCTAAGGCTAATAAGTCAGCATCACCTAAAGTTCCAAAGTTTACATCAAGAAATCATTCCAAGACAGACATCGTTGGAGATCAAAGCAGCAAAGTCTTAACAAGGTCACAAGAAAAGAACTCAGCTAGCAGTGAAGTGGTATGTTTACTATCTTAGATTGAACCTTTAAGTGTTGAAGATGCATGTAATGATTCAGATTGACATGATGCTATGAAAGAAGAACTTGATCATATTGTTAAAAATGACACTTGGGAACTAATCCCAAGACCTAGTGATAAGAATGTGATTGGAACAAAGTGGATATCCAGAAACAAGATGAATGAATATGGTATAGTAGTAAGAAAATAAAGCAAGATTAGTATGTAAAGGGTATGCACAAAGAGAAGGCATTGATTATTCAAACATATTTGCACCTGTGAGTAGATTAGAAGCTATTAAGTTATTTCTAGCTTATGCTACAGTCAAAAACTTCAAAGTATATCAGATGGATGTCAAGTCAGCATTCTTGAATGGTGATTTGAAAGAAGTATAAATTGAGCAGCCGAAAGGATTCACCCTATCAGACAGACCTGATATGGTATGCAAATTGAAGAAGGCCCTCTATGGACTTAAGAAAGCCCCTAGAGCATGGTATGAAAGATTAAATAGATATCTAACAAAGATTGGATTCAAGAAGGGAGTAGGAGATTGTAATCTATTCATTAGAGAGACATTTGAAGGTTTACTACTTGTAGCTATATTTTTTGATGACATTATCTTTGGAGGTAATGAAAAACTAAGTGTAGAATTTGCCAAAGAAATGTAGAATGAATTTGAGATGAGTATGATTGGTCCTATCAAATACTTTTTGGGACTAAATGTGCAGCAAATAGAAAAAGGAATTTTTATTAATCAGTCAAAATATGTGAAAGAGATACTGAAGAAATTCAAGATGGATGATTGCAAGCAAGTAGGAACCCCTATGATCACTGGATGCAACCTTACAAAAGAAGATGAATCACCAGTAGTAGATATAACATTGTATAAGTCTATGATTGGTAAACTTATATATCTTACTCAGACTAGACCTGATATTTCAAATGCAGTTGGCATAGTTGGAAGATTTGCAGCAGAACCCAAACAAAGTTACCTCATGGCAATAAAAAGAATATTCAGATACTTGCAGGGCACTATAGATTATGGTCTGTGGTATCCTAATTTAGAAAATGTTGAGCTTCATGTGTACACTGATGCAGATTGGGCAGGATGTGTTGATGACAGAAAGAGCACCTCAGGTCGAGTAGTGTTTCTTGGTGATAGACTTGTCACTTGGACAAGAAAGAAACAAAATTGTATTTATCAGTCAACAGTAGAAGTGGAGTATGTTACAACAGCCTTGAATTGTTCTACAATTGTTTGGATCAAGCAGATGATAAAGGATTTTGGAATTCAGATTGATTATCATATTGTTAGTCACTGTGATAACACTGGCACTATCAATATGTCAAAGAACCCTATGATGCATGCAAAGACAAAGCACATTGAGATCAAGTATCACTTCCTAAGAGAGAAAGTTGGAGAGAAAGAAGTCAAGTTGGAATATGTGAGTACTAAAGATCAGTTGGAAGATATATTCACAAAGCCCTTTCCTAAGGATACTTTTGAGTATCTCAAGGAGAAGTTGGGAGTCATTCCCTTCCCTGATTCTGCTTAGAAGAAAGATGGAAGGTTGACTACTCTACCTCAAGAGTAGTACCGATGCTTAAAATGAGTGGTGCCCTTTGCCATTGATGTCAAAGGGGGAGTAATATATAGAGTCATGAAAAACAAAAGTAAAAAGAGGAGTAATATACTAAGGGGGGGCAGCATTCAGATATGACAGTAGTTCAATTGAGGAAATGGAGAATATTAGAAAATATTGTAGCAGATGGAGGATTTATCTTTGGGGGAGTTTTTAAGAGGAAATGGAGAATGTTATAAAAGAAATGTTCATTTGGGTTGGTGGTGGTTTTTCATTCCACATGTTTCCATCAATGCCAAAGGGGAAGATTGATGGAGATTTGCCAGCAGGACAGTATTGACTATATGTTTGTCATTGATGACAACATATGGAAAGTAGCATGCGTAGAAGTCTTATGTAGTAAGCTTTTAGTATATGTAGCATGGACATGATATCAGCATGATATTATGGGCGCAGAAGTTAATTGTTAGTATAGACAGTTATATAGCAGCTTGTGTCAACAATGTTCCTAACAGAGTTATAGGTAGTGTTCTGTGTATGGTTTTCTAGACAGTTGTCATGGAGCCTTGAACACTTGGATATATGTTGAAGACATGTTAGTGACATTTTAGTTATGGACGCATAATTTTTTGATGAGTAGAAGTGAATTTATGCAGTCGCTATTTGCCAGCAGCAATTTCCTATGTTTGTTCAGAAGAGCTGACAGAGATTTTATTGGTTATTTAGTTGTGCCTATCTTGTAGGTATGCACCCTTGGATTTAAGCTTAGAGGAGAGCTATTGATGTTCAATTAAGAGCACATGAGTTAATTCAACTTGAGGAGAAAGATCCAGTTGTTTTGGTAGAGCTGACAGTGTGTAGCATGCGTCTACAATTATCTTATTGAATAGGTCCCAAATTGTGTTGCGTGCATAGAAAAGTCGATAGAATGTTTGTTGGAGTTTGTTATGGTTTCTCTATTATGATTTCAAGGTGGTTCTAATAGGCTAACTTGATTATATCATTTGGAGGAAAGATATTTATAAGCAGTCATTTGTGATTGTTGAAGTGTGGTTCATGGTTGATTAAGTAGAGCATAGTAGAGTGTGCAAAGTGTTGAGCCATCAGAAGAAGGTCTATGTGACCAAGTAAAGTACTTGTGCTATTCATTGGAACTAATCCAAATAGTAGGTTTAAGCACAGTTCACTAAGATCTAGATATAGTGTATATCTATTATTCAGAAGGTTGTAGCATTCACCCCTTTGAGTAGTGAGCTCTCGGACAGTGCATCCTCTCCCCCAATAGGGACAATTGTAAAAGACTCCTAACAAGGTCCGACCCTTGACCAAGTCTACTGTACTAAATATATTGTAAATCTACTCATAACAGGGTAAAGGATCTTCTAACAAGGATCATAATACTCTAGTGCAGAATATTAGTGGGTGTCAATTCCCACTGGGGTTTTTACCTATTTGGGTTTCCCTGTAACCAAAATATTGGTGTTGTGTTCATGTGTTCTTTCATTATGTTTATGCTTAATGTTTAAGTATACTTAATTGGATAAAGAATTGAATCTTGTAGATAACTTATTCACCCCCCCAGCCCCCCTCTCAGTTATCTCTTGGAACTATTCCTAACACGACCTCCTCCTTTGCTTTTATTTGTGAACTTAGCATTGTTGTTTTGTACACTTACATCTCTCGGCTGTATCCATTAGCTTGACCACAACTTGTTTTTTTTTCCTTTTTTATCTCCATCGGTCATAGCTTGTGACTTTCATAAGTCATGCTTTATGACTATAGTTTCACTTTGTTTGCTTTGAATAAATAAAGTCCTGACTAATGGAAAAGCCTTCTGGGTTTCTCTTTGTTCTTGGTAGTGAATGAATATCATAAAATCGTAAACAACATTATTTTTGCATAACATAAGTCACGGCTTGGCTTCTTCTTTCTAGCTATTTTGTTCTTATTTCAAAATTGTGAGTACACAAATCATTTTGAAATAATGGATTAAGAATGTAAGTCACGGTCCTAACTGATGTACTTTATCTTTTGTCTATAGCATATATAAACTCAGCTTTGCTAAGTGTTACCCTCCATTTTTGAGTCAAGCCGTGAGCTTCAAGTTGATTTTGTTGCAACAGTCTCAACCCCATGACTAGTGTTCTCCTACAGTGCACGTGAGTTTTTAGAAGAAGGAGCACATTTCTTTCCATTTTTTACTTACAATCTGCAACTTTGACAATGTCTTCAATCTAGGCATGTTGTATCCTTTTAGAACTTGGGTTCACTATTAAAACCTGTCAACTAGTATTTTCTTGTTTTATTATCCCACTGTATCCTCACCTTGCTTAGCTTTGAATGTTAAGTGGTTGATGAACCACATATATAGCTCAGCACTGAGAGGTCTAGCCGTAAGTTAACCAATACTTACATCTTTTGTTCATAATGATAATCACAATCTGTGACTTCATTTTTTAAGCTCGGCACTTTGACTGTAGTTGTATTGAAATCTTCAAATGACTGTTGTTATCATGGCATTGTAAATACATCCCTTCCTATCTACCAGTCACGACTAGTGACTGGTAAACTCCCTCTTGGCTTTGTAACACACAAAATCATGACTGTTAGATAGGAAGGATAACATGATGAACTCGGTTTCAAAACCTGAGTCTCATTTAGTCTTCATTAAGCTCTTTTCTTGACATAAATATATGAAGCTCTTCCATTTGTTAAATATCATTCCTACTGACATGGATTCTTTTGTCAGCAGAAACATAACCATAACTCAGCCTTATTTGCAATGAACAATTATGAACAAACTGTATAAAAATAGTAAGTTCTCAGAACTTGGTTTTTACTTACAATTTGAAAATGTGAACTTATAACCTTGAGCCTTCAATGAGATTTGTTTATTTCACCATTCTGTTGATGTTGGTAAATCTATTTTTTGAGAGTGCATTATGACTGAGCATGAAATTCCTTCAGTTATACTGATAATAGTCCAAGATGGAACTGAAAAATGCGATCTAGGATCTATTAAGACATTTTTAGTCTTGGCTTTAGACTCTTATCGAGATGATTACAAAATCCATCAACATTCCATAATATGAGCTTTCTTCTAGTTATTTCATCAAATTTGTGAGCTTGTGACTGAAAGGTGTGATACATGGATGTAGTTTTACTATGACATCTTTCAGTCATAAGCTTCACAAAATTTGGGAGCTGACTAAAAATATGACTGAAAGACATCAAGGAATAAGAGTCACTTTGCTCATAACAGATAAGCACATTCCTTCCTGTGAAATTTCTTTTTCTTTCAACTCATGTTCATTTACATCTCTATTTTCAATGCTATAAAAAATGTGCACACACACCACCAGGAACATCAGATTATAAAATACATTGTCTTCTTTGCTTTGAAAAACATACCATGCACTTTGCTGATACATATTAGAATGTTTGAGCTCAGTCCTTTTTCTCTATTTGATGTTGAATCTGATCCTTAGGTATGAGAAATGCAACAAGATAAAATGTTTTCTTATTGTTAATGAAGTTCAAGCACGGGCTCGTGACATTCACTAAAAACAAACAGTATTTATATCACAACTTTATGGCTCAAACTTGTAGCATTCTTTCTATAATCAGCAACAATAATGATACTACTTGAAAATGTACCATTGAAATAGCAAGGACATAATGTACCAGTATTTATGCAGCTGCATTCTCTGACTTGATCTTTGAATATTTGAATATTGGCACTTCCTGTAGCACTTCATTCTTGAAAATCCAGCTTGATCTGCATCTTTTCCTATGACTGAATATGAAAACCAGTCAACTCTTCAAATGTAAAATAATTTGTTTAAGCTTTCAAACAACATCATTCTAAATTGGTTAGACTAGTGAACATAATAAACAACTTTGTCAATCAATTTTTAGACTATTATGTTCACTAATCTGTCAAAAACACTACTGTAGACACCTAAAAATCCTTTAGAAAATAACGTAATTTTTATTTTCTGCAAAAATCTCTGATGACATCATCATTTATTAATTAATTATTTATCTAATTAATTTATTTATTTTTATGTCATTAAATCCCTTTATCTTAATTAAAAATATTTAATTAAGAAATCCCTCCCAAAAATGTTTAAATCTTATTTAAACATTATCTTCTTATTTATTAATTATTTAATTAATAAATTGACCAAAAATCCCAAAATAAATAATTTATTTATTTTTTGCCCAAAACTTGGCCAATTTCCTTAAGACCACTAACCTCTTCTAGAATCTTCTAATCCTTCTTTAATTTTGATTAAAGGCTAATCCCATCATTTCCTAACCCTAATCCCAACTCAAAATATTTAATTAAGATTAAATATTTATTCTTCATATTTATTAAATTCACTTTTAATAAATATTCTCAAACCTAAACCATGGAAATAAATAAATCTTTATCTATTTCCTAAAATCCATGTTTATCCTAAGGAAATTCTAAACTCTTCTAGAAAGTCTTAATCTTAATCCTAATCCTAATGCCCCCCCCTAATCCTGTCACATTCCCTAACTAAGGTTAGCCAACTCCTAAGCTTAACCCAAAGTCAACAAACTTCTAGAGACTTCTCTTACATGCATTAAATGCATTTAAAGCCTCCTTATCCCTCTTACATGCATTTATGATGCATTTAAGAAGCCCCTCACCCCTTTCTTACACCCTTTGACCTTAGGCACATTTCCCAAATTGTGCACATCCCTCCCATCTTTCAATCCAATGCCCTTGTGACACTTGTCACAAGGAGGTGGCCCTGAACTAGCACAATCCATGTGCTCCCCTTTGAATGAATCTTGGCCTCTCTTAAGGATTTTGATCCTGGCCACTCATTCCTCCTTCCCAAATCCTATAAATGCTCCTCATTTCTAAGAGCAAAAAAAAAAATCATACACCTTTTATTTCAAGCATTGTTATCATGCTCATTTAGCTCTAGACATAGCATAATCAATACTAATTGTTAGTCTCTCATCATTTTCAAGCTTTCTTAAAACACATCTTAGCATAGATTTAATGGATTAACCTAGTTTCTTCCATCGTTTTGCATAAGCATAGCATCATATCACATCTCTATTTGGTTTTAAAATCAATCTTAGCATAAACATCATGTAGCTTAATCTTCATTTCAGCATCATTTGATCCTTGAGGCCTTAGGGGCAAATCAGGTGTTCTATACCTATTTTGTGCCATTTATGGGGTTTTTATGGATCTCAATCCATCTTAAAATGCATAAGGAACATGCTCCAAGTGCTTAGAGAGCACACCCACATCCCCTAAGGAAGAGCAAATCAAATAGTGCTTGGGTGCACCTGTTTTAGCTCAATCTGAGGTGGCTTAGTTTAGAGTTTTATTTGTTTTGAATTGATTTCATGCTTAGACTAAAATCTAATCTTTGTTTGGTTTGAGTCTTTCAAAACAGGTATCCTCAAAGCCTAGTCTACATTCTGGCACGCCCGGTGGGATCCCTGTCCTGATTATCTACATCAAAATCAACATTTCATGGCCGTTTTTCTCTTCTATTTCTGAAAATTCTAGGTCTTAACATTCTGTTTCGGGGAAAATCTACGCATACATCATTAAAAATTGTGCATTTGTCAATATAATTGCGCATTTGTAACACTTACTGTGCATTAATCAAAATTTGTGGTGCTTTTATCTCAATTAGTTGTGCATACATCAAAATGAGTTGCATAGGTACACTATGTCAAAATTGCAATTTTGTAAAATCACATTAGAATAGAATCATTTGTAACTGCGCATACATGCCATATTGTTGCGCATTTGTGCAAAATCTATTTTTATGTTGCTACGCATCTATTACTATTTCCTGCACATTTGTTCTCTGTAACTGCACATTTATTCCAGAAAGAGGTAATCTAATGTTTTTAAAGTTTTTGAACTTTGATTTTTCTTATAGGATCTAAACTTTGTGTTTTGCAGGTACTTCTTGGAGGGAAAGGAAATCACCAAAATGATAAAGCCGTAAGGCTCATGAACCTTCTTGCATGTTTAGGAACCTCAAACTTTCATTTGGTTGGCTTAAAATAAACTTCAATGCACTCTTGAATGCCTTAACAAAATTTTGCAAAAATCTTTGTTTTTTTCATGCATCAAAGCTAAATTAGGAACTTGTCTTCTTAATCAAAGAAAATGGTCAAAACAAGTCTTGAATGAAACTAAAAAGGAATGAAGCTAAGTCCTAAGCGTCATTGTCCATTTGAAAATCAAACCAAATCTTGAATGCATTAAAAGAACAAACATTTCTATTCCCTCCTTTTCAATTCAAGCAAAGCGCAAATTCAATCTTGAATGCCTTAAGGAAAAAACAAAGAACTTCAAAGTTCTAAATCAACATGATAAATTCAATCTTGAATGCCCAAGTCAAAGCAACTGCAAATGCTCGAAAGTCTTTTAGAAAAAGAACAAATAAAAGCCTAAACACTTGTGTCTTCAATTGTTCAAATTCAAACATCACTTAATCAATTTGGGAAAAAGAACAACTTGCTTGATGTACATCTAGGAGCTTTACTTTTTCTTGCAAAATCCTGTTAAAGTAAGCAACGTAGAACATTTGGACTCAGACAAGTTCACTTGTTCTACTTTTAGCGAGGCCTGTCCAGGGAGAAAAGCGCTTCCTCCTCGGAGAACGACCTCAAACTGGTATCCCCCCCGGCCGGTATATAAATAAAGTGAAGGCAAAAAGTACTCACTTATATCTCCTAATCCACAGATGTTTTGTGCCAAATGCAAATGTCTGGGGACAGGTAAATATTCCTCCCCTAGTGTTGTTGGCTAGGCTCTTAAGTGAGTCACAGGCAGTCAGCATAACCGGGTATGGAGACTCCATAGAACTATTAAAAACCTGATAAAATAGAGGCTACCCTATCTACATCTGAAAGTATCAAAATCCTTGTGCAAGGACCGATTCCAAGGGGTTTACCGGGTCGCCTCAAGATTACTCACCATTTGTATTCCCTTCTAGGGGGTACCAAGCTGTGGGCAAGCGATTTTGATACTCACCTTCCTTAGGTAGATTTGTTTGAAGTGCTTGACAATCAATACTCCGTGAAAACATTGTTGGAACATACACTTTCAAAGCTTTATCAGAGTCAGTTATCTTGTTTGTATCCCATAGGGTTGCTTTGTCCCTTGTGGAGATTGCTTTTCTGAAAATCTTTGTTGAAATCTATCTTTTGCCATTGGAAAAAATCAAAATTGATCAACAAACCCAGTTCAAGATACTCAGAACATTTTGCAGAGAAACCCTTGGAATCAGATATCAAAAAGAACCTTTTTTTATCTCAAACCAACTTATCAGAATTTCCCCAAGTTATGCCAAATTTGATCAAACATCCAAAAGCTAAGTTGCCCAAATCCAAAGCTTATCAAGAGAAGAAAGTTGTAGAAAGAAACCTTAAGAGCCATCAATCCTCTATCCAAGCAACCCAAGAAGAAGAAAAATATCAAGAAAAGCTTGATAATATTGGCTATAACGCAAGAGTCAAAAAGTTTGCCTACTGATTCTGAGTGAACCATCGCTACATTAGTCTTGAAAGAGAAGATTAGATAGGATCCATCGCATGTCCATTCTACCTTCAGATCTCAAAATCCTATCTCAGCAGTCCTTCATCCTAGTCTCATCCTAGTTTCATCTCGACATCATCACCAAATCCTTAGTTGCATTCTAGAGTCCTTAGCTGCATTCACCATCATCTTCCTAGCAACATCATAGATCATCCATCTCAATTGCATTTGCATCATCCTTTTAGAGAAAGCATTGTTCCATCATCCTTCACCATCTTTCCATCAGCAATCCACAATCAGAGTCCCATATCCTTCATCCAAATCCAGCATCCAATATCCAAATCAGAACTCACCATCCTTTTGTGCCAAATCCAGAGATCCAAATCCACAAGTACTTAGTGTTCAAAACCTTTGAGTTGTTTCCATCCATTATCCCAAATCAGAAAACATCCCCTTTTTGATAGAGCATTGTCTAAAGGAAATCCAACTTGTCCTTGCATAGCCTCATCATCTCGAGCAAGAGATTGGCTTGTATTGATAAGAATCTAGTTGACCGAAGATCATTAGTCTATCCTAGGTTGGCCAAATCCTATCACTGATCCTCCATTGAGAAAAAAAGAAGCTCATTGTTGACACTTAGTAGTCTTCCACCAGCATCCCACCAATCCTCCACCCAATCTTGACCCAAATCAGAGCATCCCATCAAGCCTCCATCATCACCAAGATTTTTTACCAATTTGCCACCATCTCCCATCAATCTTCCACCATCCTTGATCCAAATCCAAGCATTTCACCAATCCTTGCATTTGCATTCTAGAAATTCATCATCCTTAGAATTTCCTTAAGCTTGCATCTATCATTCTTTAGAATCTTTTAGGAAACATCTTGCATTCATCTAGCATCTACATTTTCATGCCTATCAAGACAAGATCTGGATCTAGGAAGCGAAGGAACATGAATCCTTATCCAATCACCAGCACATCTGATCCCAACATTTTTACTAGCACAATAGTAGCCTATGATCCCTGAATACAAACTAGCAATACATGGGATGATCCCAATATCCCCTCGGCTCCTCTGGCAATAGAAACATTTGTGAATCATCCAGAGAATCCACCAGTAGTCAATACACTCATGGCCCAAAACTAGCAAAGCATGTTCACTAACTTTGCACAAATGTAGACTTCCATTCCACCATATCTCCATCCTCACATTCCCATAAGTACTATCCAAATCCCAACACAAGTATACTTTCCATTTATCCAACCATTCCTTGATCCAACCTTGCAAACATCACAAGAAACCTCTGCCATTCCCCTTTTTCTGCAAGGAAGCTTTGCAAATCCCATAACACAAGCTATAACACCATCTTCTCCATTCCCTATTACAGGTACTTCATCATCCGCCATGGTTGCTCAAGCTCTTGCACAAATCCAACACTTGTCCCAGAATCAACTCCCACCTCTCACACAAACCTTTACATAAGCAGTTCCACCATCTTCCATAAGCCAAGCAGCACCATTCTTTCCAGGAGGGATGCAATCATCCTTCCCCCTCACTTCACAAGTTCCCACATCCACACCTTTTATGCTAGGAGGGATGCAATCATCTTTCCCTTTCACTCCACAAGCTTCCGCATCCATAACATCTTTTCTAGGGTCAACGCAATCGTTTCCTTCTTTCTCCCAACAAGCCTCCACATCAGCATCATCTATTCTGAGGGTAGCGCAACCACTCCCCTTTCATACCCAGCAAGCTTCCGCATCAACATCACCCTTTTCATGGGGAACGCAAGCATTCTCTTCATTTCCCCCCCAACAAGCATCTACCCAGGCACAAGCCTAGCAAAATGCCTTCACCATAGGAATGCCTTCCATGGGTTTTTCAAAACCACCATTCATGTCCCAAACTCCCATCACATCTACCTTCCCAGCATCCATTGCACCACAATTCCCACCTCACACTGGTCCTCATTGGGGTCTCACTCAAGAAGACATGAAAGCCTTTGGAATACCAACTCACTCTCCTACATCCGTATTTGAAAACCAACAAGCCACCTTCTCACAAGTAGAACAACAGCAACCATCTCAACCTCCACCAACCTCATCCTTCATGAGATATCCATTCCCAACACCCAGTGCCTTTTATCAAGTTCCTCCACCTCAATAGCAAAGTTCATCCCATTTCACAAGTTATCTTGCCTAGTCACCCTTTGCTTCGGGCTTCCCTACATCAGTTCCACCCTTAAGCAATATGGGAATGCACCCGACTTATATCAATCAACCACAGAGCCAAGTTCAGCAAGGACCATCTTACCAACAAGCTGCATCATTCCACCAACCACCCCCACAGCAACCATATTTTCAATCACAGCAACAAACCCCCATCATTCCCCAACAACAACAAGTTTCCTCCTATCAGTCATAGCAGCAAGTCCTAGTCATCCCACAACACCAGCAAGTAGTCTTATATCCACCACCGCAATATCCCCCTGTGCTGCATCAACAATATCCCCACCAAACATCACTCCAAAATCCACTCCAATCTACCTATCCCCCTGTGCTGCATCAACAATATCCCCACCAAACATCACTCCAAAATCCACTCCAATCTACCTATCCCACTGGGCCATCTCCATATCCCACTCAATAATACCCACCTCAAATGGGAGTACCCGCTCAAACACCAATCAATGCTGAATGGGAAGCCATGAAGAATGCTCTTAAAGAGCTTCAAATCGGTACTGAGAACAAAACTTACAAGTTTGAGGAGGTGTGTCCTTATCCGTTTGACCAGTCTATTGCCACTATACCTTTCCCCAAGCACTTTGAGACACCTAAGTTTGATAAATATCAGGGGAAAGGAGATCCAATCAATCATATTAAAGAATTCTATATGGCATGCCAAGAAGTGGCTTATAGTGATAACTATCTCTTATGCCTATTCCCCAAAAGCTTGGGAGGAACCATTGTTGAGTGGTTCTACAAAATACCCTGTGGGACTATCACAACCTTTGCCGAACTTTCTGACAAGTTAAGCCATCTCTTATATCCTTTGTGAAGGCCAAGGAAAGGTCAAAACAATAGACAAAAAATAAGACAAAGGTACTTGACAAGGTAGTAGATAAAATAAACAAAATCTTACCCATACCTTTCACCTTTCAAGAAAAGGATGTAGTAGATAATCTGAACAAAGTTCTTGATGGCTTCAATGTTCACTTCAACTCATTGGAAAAGGTCACAACATTTAAGACTGAAAGAGAATACATGGTGAAGAAATTAGAAGAGGCATACAAATCTATTAGATGGGACTTAGGTATACTGAGTACCACTATTCCTGAAATTAAGTCTTGCATAAAGCATGGAAGGATGTTATAGAGCTATTATATAAATCCTTTTAAACACATGAAGAATATTGAAGACATGATGAAAAATGATGAGAAGACATTGGATGAACTAGTAAAGAAATTTGGATCCTCCTCACAAAATGTTACAGAGTTAGAAAGGAAAGTGTCTAAAATATTGGACAAAATTAGTGTGCTTGAAGTTGAAAAGGGAAGAGTGTTAGGCAGATTTGGAGTGTTGAGTCTAATTACTCTAAAACTGATAGTTCTGGAAAAAAACCTTGAGGATATGGAGATAGAAAATAAGTCTCTTGATGAAGTCATACCAAAATTAATGAAAAATATTGAGATCTCATCCTTTTCTTTGAATGGCCTAATACATGTTGGTCTAACCTTGGCAAAAACATGGGAAGCAGATACAAAGATCTTGGAAACCTCTTTCCAAGATATACTTCATATGGTATGAATTGTGTTGGTGAGAAGATCTACATTCTTGAATTGTATATAGCCACATTTTTAGTACACCTTTTCCATTGATGTCAAAGGGGGAGTAATAAATGTGAAAAATGTATAGATAAATATATAAGAGATATACAGTCAGTAGTTTGGCATTTGACATTTAAATCATTTTTTACTAAGTGCTTCCATTAATGCCAAAGGGGGAAATTGTTTGCAAGTGGCCTGATGTTTATAGCATAGAGGTTTTCATTTATGGAAACACTACTCATTGGCATAATTGTTTGGAGTTTAGTTCAGTTTTGGATGTTTGCATTGGAAAAATGACTAAGTTTAGGAAGCAGTTGACAGGGTACAATTGAATAGTTTTCCCTAGCAAGCATGGCATGTGAAGAATGAAGTCATGCAAACTTAGAGGAATGTATTATGGCATTTAGTAGACCTTTAGTTTTTGAATAATGGTAAAAAAGGTCTTGTGGGGATCCGAAAACCCTTACAAGGTAGTTACAAAAGATTAAACATTAAACCCACCAAAAAGAGTTGGGGCTGAAAACCAACCCACCAGCAGACCCAAAAATCAGCAACAAAACCAACCAAAAACCTATAAATAGAAACCGACACCCAAAAATAGAAACACATAAAAAAAAAAGAAAAACAAAGTAACAAGAAACTAGGCAAACTCCAGAAGAGTTGCCTCCATGTCTTTTTTGGCATTAGACATCTTACTAATGGCCACATTGAGATATAAGAGCTCCATAATCCTCTCATGTATCTTCTTCTTCTTGGAAGATCTGGTACACTTGCCCAACCCAGGCTAGTCCTCATCATCATCTTTGATATCATCAATCTTTATAGGGGAACCGACATTCTACTCCTACTTGATGTTATGGATTCATTCAACCGCAGTCCCCATTAACTAATTGTTATCCAATAGATCTTAAGAGACCTTTAGTTAAGGTCACTTGTATTTTAGACTGACTAGAGAGAGTTATGACTCAATATGGTTACACAAAGATAGTATAGCAGTATAACAGGGCAGACACAAGGGCGTGAAGTTTAAGGAGTAACATGTAGATTCTAGGAGTGCTACTTTGGATTTGGTTTGGGTCCTAACCTATCTTTTTTGAGATATGATCTCTGACTATGTATTTTCTATTTGAATATGTGTTGGATACATTTGTGATGTACTTGTGATCTGACTAGAAAGATTATGAGATCGAGTATATACAAAGTTGTGATGGTGTGTCCGAATGCATTTGGATGTCAGAATAATGCAGAGAATGTTGTGAGATATTACTGGAACTTCTTTGGCATAACAAATGCTATTTTAGTTCATTTTTGTTGTTACATGATACTTTTGTAATACTGGACAAAGAATCATTTGTAAGAGTTGTGAGCTCTATTTTATATTCACCCCTAACAAGGTTATAGAATCTTAACATGGTCTGTCCTCTAATAAGGACTTGTACTAATGTGATATTGTACTCCTAATAGGGAAAGGTATCCTAATAGGGACACAATACTTTTAGTGCATCATTTTTGGGTACCATCCCCACCATGGTTTTCCCTTTTCTAGCGTTTCCTCGAAAATAAATTATGGTTTTATGAGTTATTTACTTTAAATGTATGTGTTTTTCTAATTTTAGCTGCTGCTTGGTTAAGTTTAAATTGTTATAAAAGGAACAAAAGTGCTGCAATAATGATTCACCCCCCCACCTCTCAGTATTTCTTGATCCTAGCAAAGGGGACCCTATATCCCCCTTCATCTTCATTATTATGGCTAAAGCTTTGGATAGATCCTATTGGCACCTGAAAAATTCAGGCCAAAATAGAACGAAATTGTCAGGGAAGTATAATACATATTTGTCATATTTTATAGATTTCCTTTGATAAAAATTTAAATGGATAAAAGGTGTGTGTGTGTTTTATTTTTAGGTTATAAATCACTTTATTTTACGCATATTTGTTTTTAGATAATAATAATTCTAAAAATAAAAGTAAAATAGGTTGAATAAAAGGCAGCAAGAGGGAGTTGAACACTCAACCTCTCAAGCTGACCTATTTTCCTACCTATCTACCCTCCTACCCCCTAACCAGTTAGTCTACTTGTTTTCTTCAAGAGGGTTAGGAGAAAATACTTATTTATTTTTGTTTTTATGTGCAGGTGAGAAATAAAAACAACTTCTTACATAGGGGGTTATCTCTTCCCTAATTGTCTTTTTAATTTAAATAATGTGATTATTATTCTATTTACATATTTACCTATTTTTCTAAATTTAGAAAAAAGAATAGGGAGGGGGAGTTGAACACTCGACCTCTCGACCCATTCCTTTTCCTACCTAACTACCCGACCCTACCCCTACCAATTGCTCTATATTATTCTTCGAGAGCGTATATGTAAATAAATGTATAAATTTAAGATAATCCTATCTCCTTTGAAATAAATTATTAGAATTAATATTGTTTGTGGGATATAAATTTTTTAATTTTATGAGCATTAATCACGATTTTTTAATTTAGCCCCCAAAAAACCCTAAAAGTTAAAATATGTTAGATAGGATATCATTTGATGAATATAAGTATATTAGGGTTTTTTGAAATTAATTTTTATGTGTCCATATATACTTAATTTGATTTTTCACGTTAATTATTTTTAAAAATTAAATTTTTAGGGTAAAAGGTATGTAGGTTGATTATTTATCTCTTAGGGTTTTGATGGAAATTAATTGGTGTTATTCTTTATTTTTTAAAACCCTAAAAGAAATGTTTAGTTGAAATATTGATTTGCATTATGATTATTTTGATTTTAAGTGAATGCAATTTTTTCTTTCACTAGGGTTAAATCGTAAAAGTCTTTTACCCCAAAAAATTTCTAACACATGTTTATGTAGCATCATTTTATTTTGTTTGTATATGAACTCATTTTATTTTAGAAATAAAAATAACATATTACTACCTAATGTCATTTTATTAATTTAAGGAATTATCTCATTCTTGAAATTTTTTAATAATTAATATACTTGCTTGTATTGTGACAAGTAATATGAGTGATTTGTTATTAATGTTTAATTTTATTTTTCACTATTACGTATATGTGCAAAATATAATTAAATTTTCATTTTCATTTTTTATTTATGATGCTTATTTATTTTCAATTAATTATTAATAAATAATAGATAGTTTTTATATAAGATTAATATATTGCATATATAATGATTTTTATTTTTAGGTTTAAAATAAACTAATATTGAGTGTTTTTTGTGTGCAGGAAATTAAAAGGTAAACTATTATGCACAACACACCAAAATTAATGTAATTAGAGGGGATTTTTTTTCGGAACAACCATTGTTATGGTTTGTTTTTAGGGTAGTTGAATAATTAGGTCATGTGAAAGGGCATGTCCTTTCACAGGGAACTATTGGGATTAATATTTATATGTATTTAATTGTAGACAACAATTACAAGAATTTCAATTTTCATAGGAAAGGATTGTTCAACAGCTGCAACGTGAATTCTGGTGTACCAATTTTTCAATATCAATAAAAGATAAGTTGTTTTTGTTTTCCATTTGTGTATTGGTTTTCAATTCCCTCAACTAGCCCCTTAGATAAATCAATCTTGATTTCTTTATTGTGATCATTTAAAATGATGTGTGATCTTACTACATATTGATTTATTAATTGGTCTGCTCATTTTGCATGGTTAAGAATCCTTTTGATTTGTGGCCAAAGTCAATTGGGTTGTCATTTGAGGAGTTAAATTCAATTAATTGTCTGCAATAGTTCACACACATTTGAATGCAAATCAAAGTGATGAGTTTTTATGACTTGTCTTCAGAATTCGATGCATGTTTCAATATTTTGAAAACTGTCTTCTGAATCAAATCCTTGCAATTTGCTTTGAAATGCAAAACTATCTCTAAGGTTGTACGAAAGGGTTGAGGATTGGATTGACTCTATTGCCCAGGGTGAAATAGGCACTGGTCTTATTGATAAATGGAATTTGGTCATCTAATCATTTGTTGCTAGTTTTGGCATCCTATTCCTTTAATTTCATTTTACATATCCTATTTGTTATCTTCTTTACAAAGCATTCAATTAGGTTTAGCATTACTTTCTAGCCTTGGTTTAGATTTCAAGTTATCTGATGATTAGGATATTAGGTTTATTTTTCTCCAAAGGACTGTTAACCCCCTTTGGAAAGATTTGCTTTTGTTGTGCACATATCTGTGTAATTATAAAGCATTTTTTATTCAGGCCTACTAGCCTTGGCTAAATCAAGCCAGAATTGTAGAGGCACTTGTTGTGCCTGTCAATTGGCCTCAAAATCGTCCAGCATTTTTGACCACCAATATATCCCTCACAAAAGATATAAATGATGGACTCCTAAAAGGAGTCAAAATGAAAAGTGAATTAGAATCTCTTACACACCAGTAGTTTTTTGATGATACAATGTTAGTAGGGAAAGAAAAAAAGAAAGAAGTAGAACAAATTAATTTTTTTTGAATGTATACACCACAAAATCCAAGTAACACATTAAAAAAGAAAAATTAGAAACATTTTTCTTTAAGATAAATCAGAATATAGAAACCAAAATTAGGAACATTCTACTATTTAACATTGGAAATATACCTTGTATATATGTAGGATTACCCCTTGACAAAGGTTGGAGAACATATAAACTATTGGATCAACAATTGGCTAAGCTGGATAAAAGGGTAGAATCTTGGAAAGGTAAATGGATCTCTTCAACAGGGAGAGAAATAATGATAAAGTTTATATTATCAACCCTCCCCATTTTCCAACTTACATGCATCAGCCTTCCAACAAGCATTAGAGGTAATATCACTAAGAAACTACAAACCTTTTTCTAGAAAAAGTAAATCTGAAAAAATAATCTATGATTTCTTGGGATAAAATTATTATGAAAACAAAGGAAGGAGGGATAAACAATAACAAAATTCATAAAAAAACAAATCCCTTAGAGGGGTATGACCCTTTGGTGAAATGGTGGGGCTTCTTGCCTATAGATCCAACAACCAAGGTTCTAATCCCCATGAGGTCACTCTATATTGTGTCAATAATTGAGAGCCCTTACCTTGACCCTTGATGAATGAGTTGGGATTCTTGCATGTAGAGCCTACAACCAAGGTTCAAAATCTTGGGAATGAATCTTTGGTAAAATGGTGGGAATTCTTGGCTATACAGCCAACAACCAAGGTTCAAATCTCTACGAGGTCTCTCTCTACCATGTCAATAATTGAGAGCCCTTACCTTGACCCTTGGTGAATGAGTAGGGCTTATTTCCTATAGATCTTACAACCAAGGCTCAAAAATTTTAGGGTATGACCCTTTGGTAAAATGGTGTAACTTCTTTCCTATAGGGCCAACAACCAATGTTTATATCCCCATAGGTTCACTCTTTATTGTGTCAATAATTGAGATCCCTTACCTTGAACCTTGGTGAATGAGTGGGGCTTCTTATCTGTAGATCTTATAACCAAGGTTCAAAAAATTTATGGGCTTGACCCTTTCTAAAATGGAGGGGTTTCTTTCCTGTAGTGCCAAAAACTAAGGTTCAAATCCTCATGGGGTAGCTCTCTACCATGTCAAAAATTTATATCTTTGAACTTGAACCTTGGTGAAATAGTGGGGCTTCTTTCTAGTACTATTTACAACCAAGGTTCATAAATATTTAAGGGAATGATCCTTTGGTGAAATTGTGGGGCTTCATGCCTATAGAGCCAACAACCAAGGTTCAAATTACTATAGGGTCACTCTCTACCATTTGAATAATTAAGAGCCCTTATCTCCACCCTTGGTGAATGAGTGGGGCTACATACAAACCCACTCATGTAGCTTGAGGCTGATTCAATTTTGAGTGCCATTTGGTGTCACAGTAGACATTTTTCATTTTTTGTTCTCAAAAAGATGTTCAAAATACACCCTGGTGGATACTTGCCAATAGTATTGTTCTCTTCCTTTCTATGGGCCCCTTTTGAGTGGGAACACCACATGTCACACTCACAGGAATTTTTCAGAGGAAGCAAAAGGGAGATCAGTAAAAGTGCTCACCCATGCAATGTGTGTCTCAGAGCAAGCCATGAAAATAGAAACTTCAATGTCAAGCTATTAGCGATAATAATAACATCAGATGAGGGAAACAATTCTCTCCATGTGTCTAGGGAACTAATCATAATGATGCAATATGCTATCAAATAGTTACAACAAATTCATTTGCAACTTCATCATGGTTATCTTTTTGGGTACTGACAGACATTTAATTTTACTAGAGTGGGGGAATATTATTAGTGACGGGTTGAATTCTAAAGGAAAAAGGGGGGCTTAGTTGAGAGGGTTTTGAATTTTAGAGAGACTATTTTATTTTCAATATTTTTGTTAAGACTATAATTTTTTCGGACTTTAATTTACAAGTGAAGTTCAAGTCATTTTATGTCTGACTATTCTTTTGAAACTTTGCTAATACTATTATGATCATTGAATATTGTGCTCTCGTAAAAGTTAACACCCATTAATTTAGAAGCTCACAGACTTATTAGATCCCATTTTAGTTATCTCCTAGAACATGGATGCATTTATGCTTGATTTCTCATGTTTTCCCATATTTTTCCCTGTATTTCCCTCAAAACTCTCAATACCTCTCATGATCTAGGTTTCTTTTCTTGAGTTTTGTACCCTCAGGTACAAGTTGACCTCAACCTATACCTGGTACAGGTTGATTTCAACCTATACCTAGGGTTTTGAATAGTGATTTTTCCCTGGGTTTGATGCAAGGTATCTCTCTTTCCCACTCTTTGTTGTCAGCCTCCATATATTTTTACTTCAAGTTTTTATAAAAGGAGGTATTTTCCCTTCATTTGATCATCCAAAAGTTCTTTATGCAATCCATGCATGCCCAAAGAAATTCAGACTTTTATTTGCAAGAAAGCTATCAAGTTCAAGGTTTATTCAAAGATTTCAAGAAAATCAAGAAAGGATTCATTAAAGGCATTCAAGAAAGAATTTACTTTCATAGATCTAGCTTATTTCTTCAAGGATTTAGTGGAATTGGCCATGAAGAGAGGAGATCTACATTCATCCACATTGTACATCCATTAAAAAATCCAAGCATACTTGTATCCATGATTTATGATTTGACACTTGTAGATCTATTTCATTTTTGAAGATATCCTACGTTCTACATCAACATACATACAATCATTCATATATCTTTATGGATAGCAAATTTAAATCTATCCATAAAGGTTTGAAAAGTAAGGTGAATGTTTACATTTGTCTTGTTTTTACATGCTAAGGTTAATTCCTAAATGAGGGCTTGACCAAGGAAAGCCCCTTCCTCTCCAACAAATTTCCATTTTTCTTGTGTAGGTGAAGATTTGCAAGTTTTACAGGTTTTTCAAGTTTTCGGGACTAGAATTGGAAAATCTAGGGTTATAGTTTTTGTTAGACATTCCAATCTCAAAATTTTTGATAGTGTAGGTATAGGTTGACCTTGACCTATACCCAAGTTGACTTGTACTCAAAGTTGACCTGTTCCTAGAGCCTTCAAATTTTCACAATCGGCACTTTCCAGCTTGTCGGTTCCATATCTACTTCAGTTTCAATTTCTGCGGTAGGCTGACAGTACATTTTTAGATCTAATCTTGTGACCTCTACTATCCCTCAAGGTGAGTTCAATTTACCTCTTGGTCATTTAATAGCACTTATCTTTAGATATCATATTAGGTTTTTTTATGTGCTTGGTTATTACACGTGCTTCTATTTTATTCGCATTACAATTAATCAATCGAGTAGCATTGGATCACTTAATTTTAATTAGCATTAATCAATCAATCATTTACATTAAAGAGAAAGAACAATCAAACAAGAAATGATCCTTAAGTACATTCCCTTAAAAGGATTTTAGTTTTTGATTAGCACATGTACATCCATTTTGGTTTTGTTAACCTAATTTGGGTCCTCTTAAAGATTATGTTTGTGGATCCCCATTTCTCTTTCCCTAATGTGTATAAAAGACTAGGTGAATTAAAATCAATCCATCATCTCAATCCATCCCATTTTATTTTATGTTACAAATATATATATGGATGTTCTATGCCAAGTGAGTTGATTATTCTCATCTTATTTCTGACTCATGGTTTTAATCTATCTAAACTTCTTAGGTTGAATCATTTTTTGACTCTTTCAGTTTAATAATAGTCAAGAACATTTGAAATTATATCATGTCATGGATAAATAATAAAATATTGATAGATGAATAAGGGGTATAGTAGGAAATTTGCATTATCCTTAGAGATTTTGTATATGCTCCAACTAAATGATGTGAATATTTTAGTCTATATGTGGGATCTTGTTACTTTGTTCTCATTTCAACAATAAAGGGATAGTGGTACTACATGCTCATTCTATTAGGATTATGCTTGTTTTCTATTGTATGGTGTGGGATCTAGAATTACTTGAAGCTACTTAAAGTTTTACCAAATTTTCTAGCATATTGTCTTAGATTATATTTTTTTTTAGTACTTCTTCCCCTTTCCTCAAAACCAAACTCATGAAGAGTTGACTTCTCAATCTCTAAGGTTTCTTAGTGACCCACATTATGTCCCACAGTCATTAAACTTCCCATAAGAGTTGTTACCCTCATATATGCAAAACTTATGATCAAAAGTACTGAGAAAGTACTAATCAATGAGAAATTGTTTGAAGGTTGATATTACCATAAACATGAAAATATATATCCAAGAAAACACACACCAAGAGTTAGAAAGGAGACACAAGATTTCAAAGGGGAAAAAAGAAAAGGAAAAAACCCATGATTATGAAGAATCCATAAAGCCTTAGAAAATGCAATGATAGAAAAAGAGAGAGAGATTAACATATAAAATACTTTTATAATAAGAAATGAGACATGACACCTCAAATACATAAAGGTTGTAAGGAAATCATGGTATCAAAACAATATCCTACACTAACCTTGAGGGAGGGTAATGTAAAAAAATTATTAGGTCTTTACAACACTTACAAAAAATAATAGAAATAACATGCATGCCACAACATAATGATTTACATAGGGAAAACCCTTTTGAGAGAAAGACACACACTTCAAAGTCACCCAATATATTATTCAGTAAATAATAATAGATTATAATATACTCATAGATAAACCTTCTCACATGAGTATCATCACTAACGAAGATCCAAAGGCAACTCAATAGTTATCAGACTCTCAAAATACATTACAATGCATCTCATGCACCTGATATACAAGATATAAAATAAATGAAATCATCAATGGTATCACAAAACCATAAATAAAACCACCTAATAAAGGTGCACAAAATATCCACCATTGGACTTATGACCCAATGGTAAATGGTCAGAATTCACAATGGAAAATTAGAATTGAAATTTTGGTTAGGGTACATTACCTCAAAAAATTGTTGCCAGGGTGCATTCCCCCCTAGACCCATAGTTGATAATGGGACTAGAGTCAACAAAAGGGGAATCCCTTGCAACCACCAACTTGGGGATGATGCCTATGAACCCCTATTTCTCAAGTATCAACATAACCTTTTTATAACTACATGGTTTACACACCATTTTCCTAACAAATCTCTCACAAGAGAAATGAGAGGGATTCCAACATCATTGTTTATTCACCAGGGGTTGAGAGGCCCATTGACTCAAAACACCATCTACATTTCATTGTTCTCATAGTCATAGTCAAATAATTTTTGACATTCATTGATGTCTTTACCTTAACTAGCTTCATCCTACCATTCTCAACCATATCTTTGACAAATGATATTGAACATCAATGTGCTTGGTCCTGGCATGAAATTTTGGATTCTTAGCTAGACAAATCACACTTTGACTATCACAACAAACTATCGCAAAACCTTATTTTATGGGTATGTGTAGGATCATGGTGGACCAAACTACGTCCTTAATAGGTTATAAAAATTAAAAATAGAGTTATGCAACTTTATGTGAAAATTTGAATAGGTTGTCAATATATTTTTAAAAAAATGTAAGAACAAAATTTTTAGAAAATTGAATGTTTTTTCTAAACTACTAGTTTTTTTCTAAAAATATTAAATACATTTGGTGTAAATTTGAAATTTTAATGTAGTAGAACTAAATTTTTAGGAAAAGGATAAGAGCCAGATGTACGTTTGACCACCCTAACCACAACCAAAACATAATTTTTTTAATGAGATTTTAGATACAAGTAGAGAAAACATGTGTAGATCTAACACATTTTTTGTAATTTTTTCCAAGTAAATAATTAATTATAATTTTTTTACTACAATTTTTTTTAAACCATAACTTTGTCAAAACTTTATTAAATTTATTTTTTTAAATCCTATAGTATGCAAAGTGTAGAATGTGACACATAATTTAGATTAGAAAAATGCGAGACCATTTAAAGCTATAGATGTTTTCCATTATGCCTATCAATCAAGACATTAGTCGTAATTTATGTAGAAAATAAATAATAATAATTTATTAATTTTAAAATAAGGCATAACTTGTATTGGTGGAAATTTAACAATTTCCTAAAGAAGTTCAACCACATGGGAGAAGTTTGGAAAACCAAGGAAAACTTCTAAAAAACTATTGTTTGTATTGACTTTCTAGGTGTAGCATGTCCTAGCCAAATCCCAAAGAATTTTATATTGAAAAATTTATATACAACCTCAATATAACATTTCATATTAAATAATTATGTTTCCCTCTTTAATATTCCTCTTTGGTGCAGGAGCCCCAAGGATGAAAGCCCTTATTTTTTTTTGTTATCTTGCTTTCCTAGTTGACTAGGTTGGTTAGGAAAGAATAGGAAAGTTTTTGAAGTGCTAGGATTTGCTAGGGTAAGATTTGAAGGCTTATTTATCCATCCACTCATTGTAAAGTCCTAGAGGACACAAGGGTCAAATCATGAAATGGACCCTCTAGATCTTTAGGAAGTTGATTTTGGAGTGTTTTGAGTCTTAAATTTTAGGTTAGAAGTCTAATTAAGTTAGCCATGGAATTAAAAAAAACCTAAGACCATTTAGGTAAGAGCTTAGGAAAAGCTGCTCATAACAACTTTGCATTTTTGCAAAAGTTGCAAAAGTTGCTTGACAACTTTTCTCTCAATGAAGTTTTAGACCTAAACGATGGGATAGGTTAGTTAGAGCCAATGAACCAAGGAGGAGGAATTTATTTAATACCTTCCATGGAAAATTCATGAGGTTGGTTAAGCTTTAAATTATTTTTCATACTTCTATGTGACAGTGACCAGTAGTAGTGACTATATCATCCATTTTTGGATTGAAGTACTTGTAAATAAAATAGATTTGTTGGTGTTTTAAATATAATCAAATATTTGTGGTGTTTTAACAACTCTTTATGTAATTAGATTGAGAGAAATATTTCTTGAGATAGGTTCTTTTTAAATTTCTTGAAGTTGTTAGTTTCCTGGTCCATTCTGGACGGTGTATATAAAATGGAGTCTTGAGCTTCCTAGAGCCATGAAAAAAAAAATGTGCCTAGTTGGAATCCAAGGGGTTCTATGTACATAATTTATCCTTTTAGTTTTTTTGTATAAGTGAAAGGATGGAATTATGAGCTCTTACCCTAGGCGAGCTTGGCAATAGCCCGACTAGGGAAATAAAGGATCACAGATTGTATACTCCAGGGTTGGATTGATTGATGAAATACATGAGTTGGATCATGTTGAGTCAATGAAGACACAACTCTCCAAGAAATGGTGGAACCCCATGACAAGTTCTCATCGGTCTATGAAAGAAAGTCCAGAGCAGTGATCCATTAGGCCTATTTTTAAGGACTGTGTCCTTAAGTGGAGGAAGGTATTGTACGAAGAATGTGAAGAACCCTAACATTGAAAATAATTTGTAAAACCGAAAAGGGTGTCATGATCCATGATTAGTTTTTGGGGTCTTCAAGCCAAATTTTGAAAGAATCCCTAAATTGTTCCTGGATAGGGCTACAAGGAAAACTAGGCCTAATTCCTAGTTTTTAGGAACCGGATGGGAAGAAGATCGAATGGAGGTTCTAAACTGTCAATATAGTCATCATTTGACCTAAGAACATTAAAGTTCAACCCTGCAAGTCATGGTGAGCAAGATGGCATAGGTAGCTGGAAAACCCCATGTAACTTTCAGTGATCATTGACACAATTATTGATATGAAGAGACTTGGTTGGAAGGGTAGTGTTATGAGTGACTTTCCATTGGTAATTAGGGCTGGAGAAGCCCTAGTAAGGTCTATTGAAGAGGCATAGAAAGTGAGTCAAATAGACTCCTAGTCAAAGATCCAAGACTAGTCCTATCACTCTTATAATCTCCCATTTTGACACTCTTTCCCTCTAGCTATAGCTCTCTCTCTCTCTCTCTCTCACACACACACACACACACACACACACACACAATCATAGTTATTAATATATATTGATTTATTAAGAATAATATGTGATCAAAATGGATATCAGTTACTTAGGGAATGAAAAGCCAAAACAAGCCAACAAAATTTCATTGGTACTATTTCCACAAGGAAAAAAACATGAATTATTTCTAGATATTTATTACCTTTTGGCATGTAAAAGCCAAAGAGGGCAACAAAAATATTGGTGCTCTTTCGAAAAGGTAATCGATATCTGTTAGCAATGCATATCAATCACTAATGAATATCGATTATTAACTAACTTATTCATTTTGTTTCTTGGCCCAAACGGAAAAGTAAAGTGGGCCATTTTTTTCATTCCAATGGTCCTTACATTCCTTTCGTAGGCAACAACCACATGTTTTTAGACTGACATAGAAAAAATCAATCTTTTGGTGCACACATGGACACAAAATTTTCTTTAGCAATCATTTTTTAGCATCTTTTTGGAGGTATAATGAGGAACATCAATCATCATAAGAAAAAATATATGTGAAAACTCACAAAAGACCAAAATAAAGCATATAGAGAAAGTAATAGGAGAAAACAAGGTATGTCAAATATTGGTGAAAATAAGACCTCTTCTCCACCCACAAATGTTATTTCAAGTGAAGATGAAATTGAATATGCAAATGTTAAGTATGATATTGAAAATGAAAAAGTTAAAATTGATACTCAAAATGTTCAAGATGATATTGAAATTGGAAGTCAAATGTCAAAATTGATACTCAAAATGTTCAACATCAAATAGAATATGAAAATGTTGACTTTGAAAGTGAAAATGTTATTATTGACATTGAAAATGAAAATGTTGAACCAATTGAACATAGTATATCACCAAATTACATCAGAAATGAAAACTCTTGTGTGAAAGAAAGACAATTTTCAAATCCATGACCTTCAAGAACTCCAAAATAGTTATTTGAAATTGATGAGAACATTATAGAAAATTTTGAAGTCACGAGGTCAACAAGAACCATTTAGTTATGGAATATACAACATTTTAAACAATATTTTAGCAATAAGACATTGACCAAGAAATGCCAACTTTATATAAAATTGCTAAAGTTGCAAAAGATGAGACCTTTGCTTGCCAAAGTGAAGATTTATGTGAGAGACAATTAGGGGAAAAAAATAAATTAATTGTGCATGAGGAAAAAAATATTTTTATTTATTTCAGAAGAATTATCTTTTTTAAAATGATATAATTAAATAGCTTATTTAATTATAGAAGAAACAGTTAATTAATTAAATAATTAAAATTATTTGACCAAAGATGACAAAAATGGATTAATCATTTCATTTATATTTAGAGGAGTATTAGATAATTATATTTTATTTAAATATGAGAATGGAAAGAAATGTTAATATTGAAATTTGAATTAAAAGAAGACACAAATTAATTAAATAATTAAGATTATTTAATTAATGAAGATGAATATTAGTAAAAACGTTTCTACGTGATGCAACAATTTTAAGTGTTTACACATATCTCTCCCTCTCTCTTCATCTCCATATATATATATATATATATATATATATATATATATATATATATATATATATATATATATATATATATATATATATATATATATACACACACACACACACACACACACACACACACACACACACACACACACACACACACACACACACACACACACACACACACATAGAGTTTCATCCATCCTTCTATCTCTATCTAGTTATCCCTTCCCCCATCTTATTTTGTTCATCTTTCTCCATCTCCATCTCTATTTTTTTTTCTCTATCTCCATCTTTTTACTTTCGTTGTTCTTTCTCTATATCTCTCTCTTTCTATCCCTATGTCTACCTCCCTCTCCTTCTCACTCTATTGCAAACATAATATGAGCCTATTGGTAATAGAATTTTATTGTCTAACTCATTTAAATGTTTTGTTTAAGTTATGATTGGATTCTTTTAAGTAGATGCATATTTCATTATTTGAAGCGATCACTTTTCTTTTAAGACCTTTTGATATACAAACATCATATTCTTAATGACCTACCAATTAACCTTCCACACTTCTTGGAAATACCTATTACACACCCAAGATATAATTGATAATAGTTTAATTTTTATTAAATATAGGAAGATAATAATTTTTTTAATGGAATAATAAAATTCTAGTTTTATAAACCCACTCGTACCATTACAATCATGCTTAGAGAACACAATTAGTATCTTACGCGGGCTTTTGCGTAACGACTAGCAACACATGCTTGAATGTAAAAAGCCTCAACAAAGTTAAAAAGAACCCGCCAAGAAATCTTTGTACATTTCTTACAAATATCAATACCTTGAATTCATGATACAACATGTGAAATGGAACCCATATAAAACATTGAGGATATATTTCTATCATAATCTCTTCCCTGATGATTAGGAGAGTGATGAGATTGATGATGACACTCTTCTATCATAACTACCATGACTGATTCCATGATGATCACACAATCTTTCAGAATCATTCTTGTTTCTGCTTACTTCAGGGCTAGAGTAATCACCTCCCTTAATGGAATTCTTTCTAGTTTCAAGTATAGAATTAACGAGTTCAAAATAAAAGACCAAAAAAAATAGAATAACAAAGAAGATTACAAATAAACACAGAACACAATTTACCGTGGTTCACCACAATAGTGGCTACATCCACACTGAGAGCAGAAGAATTTTATTAATCTCAAAACCGAATTGCATACAATGAAATAGAGAGTCTTATTTATAAGCTCACAAATGAGTAGCTGAAAAGGCAAGGTAGCAATAGAAAAAAGTCTGTTGGCCTTCCAAAACTCAAAAAACTCTCTCCGGAAGTCAACAGATATTTCAGTTGATCAGGCATTCCCTTTCTCTACATGCTGACCTACTTTAACTTAACAAGTCCAAGAGAAGTTCTTGCAAATTTGAACTTCTCTTTGGTTACAACTTTTGTGAATATATATGTCAGATTGATTTTGGTATCAATCTTTTCAACCTTTAACCTGCCCTCTTCAACCATGTGTCATACAAAATGAGCATGGATATTAATGTGTTTTGAACATCGCTGAGAGGTATGATTATGAGCCATAAAGATGGCTCTGTGGCTGTCACTAAATAGAACATAATAATTTTGTTGATACTTCATTTCTCCAAGTAATCACTGCAACCAAATCATCTCCTGAGCACCTTTAGAAAGTGCCAAATACTCAGCTTTAGTGGAAGAGCGATAAAATGTTGTAGCCTTGAGGCCCAACTAATAGCACCTCCCACGAACATGAATGTGTAACCGGTAGTAGATCTACGCTTATCCAAATCTCTAGCAAGATCCGAATCCATGAATCCCCATAACTATTCATTATTGTTACAAAAACATAAGACCAAATCTGAAGTTCCTTTAAGATATCTTAATATCCATTTGACAGCCTCCTAATGAGTCTTCCCGAGATTGCTCATGAATCTACTCACAACTCCCACCACATGAGCAATGTTGAGACGTGTCGAAACCATAGCATACATAATGCTACCAACTACAGATTTGTAAGGAATTTCCTCCATATATTCCTTGTCCTCTTGTTTTTGTGGACACAAATTAGCTGATAACTAAAAATGTGAAGCAAGTGGAGTGGAGACGCTATGCACATCATCCATACCAAATCTCTAAATTACTTTGTCAATGTATTCTTTTTATGATAATGTAATTACTTTCTTCTTCCTATCCTGAGTGATAGTCATACCAAGAATCTTCTTGGCTGCCCCTAAATCCTTCATTGAAAATGTGCTTGCCAATTTAGCTTTAAGCTCACTAACAATTTTAGAGCTTGTTCCCGCTACTAACATGTCATCAACATATAGAAGAAGAATGACAAATTCACCATTTGGAAGTGTCTTGTAATAAATGCACAGATCAGATTAACATCTGATAAAATTATGTTCAAGCATGAAGGAATCAAACTTAACATGATATTGCCTCAGGGCTTGCTTGAGCCCATACAAACTATGCTTCAGCCGACAATAGAGATGTTCCTGTCCCTTTTTCACAAAACCCTTAGGCTGATGCATATACAACTCTTCATTGATGTCTCCATGTAGAAATGTTGTCTTAACATCTAGTTGTTCCAATTCGAGATCCCAAATGGCTGCTAATCCCAATATTGTTCAGATGGATGTCATCTTCACAACTAGAGAAAATATTTTAGTGAAATCAATCCATTGTTTCTGAGCATATCCTTTTACCACCAATCAAGCTTTGAACCATTTTTGACCTCCTTCTTCATCTTTTAATTTATAGACCCACTTGTTCTTGAGTGGTTTTTTATTTGGTAGAAGAGAGACCAAATCCCAGGTGTCGTTTGCTTCAAGAGAACTCATTTCATCTATCATAGAAACCATCCATTTGTTTTTATCACTTCTTGTACATGCCTCTTTATAATTTGTAGGTTCGATTTTCTAAAAAATTAACAGCTCTGGCTCTGCCTCTTCAACATATAGTAGCTGATAATCAAAGAATTTTTTTGGAAGTCGTCTTTCTCTCATAGACCTCCTCAACCCCTGAGTATTTTCTTCTAATGGAAAATGGCTATCAGCATTTCCTTTATCCCTTTCCCATGTCTGAGAATTTCTGAGAGTGACTTCTCTGTTTGAAGTTGACATTTTGTATAATTCATGAGGACTGCCCTTGGAGATGGGAGTAGAGCATGTCCTCTGTATGCCCAAGATATTTTAGGAGGCTTGTCCTGCTAAGACTCCTCCTGGATGAGTGTTATCTACCAAGAGATATGCTCATTGTATCCTTTGTGGTATGTCCACGCTGGTCATCAAAGTTGGACTGTTTCATGTGCTTGCATTGAAACTATTCTGCGCTATCATGTGCAGGGCTGAGGGAATGAACATCATGAGAAAGACTGGCACGAGATCTTTCTACCAGTGACATCTCAACATAAGGATGGAGGGAGCTATGTAGAGGAGCATGCTCTGGGTGAGACTCTATAGAATCATGTAAAGAAGTTAGCGGGTGAGTCTCTGCAAAGGTGTGAAGAGGAGGAATCTACAGGTGAGGCTCTACGGAGGTGTCCACCTCATCTACATGACAACATGTATGGGAAGTGTGCGGGCAGGGAGTATTATTCCCAATAATACTTATGCCCCTGTCATAATTTGAAACATGAATGTCATGCAAGAGGGGGGAGACTTCTTGCGGGTGAGAGGAGAGTTGTGTAATTCGAGCTTCATAATCAACAGTTTCAAACTGGCTTTGAGAGGCAGGGAGTTTTTCAAAGAGAGAGTGACTGTTAATTTCCATACAATCTATTAGAAATAGGGAATACTGAGAGGGGGTGGGGGGGGTGAATCAGTATTCTACCAACTTTTTCTTTCACCCAATTATGGATATAACCGATTATCTTAAAACATGCATAACATAGTAAACTAAATAACATGCATAGCAATAAAGCAAATGAACTCATAACACATTATTTGTTCTCGAGGAAACCCTGGCCAAGGGAAAACCCCGGTGGGGATGGTACCCACAAAGATCCACTAATCAAAATTATCCTATTAAGGATGTTGACCCTGTTAGGAGACTATTACAAGCATATAGTGTCTCAGTCTTGATTAAGGGACTATAGGCCTTGTTAGAAGCCTCAACCCTGCTAAGAGTTGGTAGTACTGATTACAAATGATTACGAGATGAGCCCACTACCCAAACAAGTAATGTACAATGATTACTAAATACAAAATAGAGTAAGGTACATAACCTTATACTGCTTTCTTTTCTTTCACAACTTCACATCACTATCTTTCGCTATATCATCTATCTCATTACAAAGTACTTCATCTCTTTCACATTTCATATGCCTTACATTTATACAAGTTATTAGTAATAATAAATTTTACAGTCAGCTTTACGTAACGTAAAGCTTTACATAAAATACATATTTACCCAAGGGTTAACATCTAGGATGCTGTCGCTTTATATTATTAAGACATTATTTTGATAAACAAAATAATCCCTTAACTCTACCAATTCTATCTTCATATTATGTCCTGTCGGCTTAACACTGTCTTTGGTAAAACTATCATAACTTCTTCCATACATGTCCTATAGACTTGTGCTCTTAGGTGAGTTTTCAATAGTCATCATAGTATCTATGTTCAAGTGTGCAAGCATTGAACTTACTCCAATCGACATTGCTAATCAAAATTGTCTCCTGGGTACACTGGGAAAATATTGCACATACTTAGACAATTTTGCTCTACGCTCTGTCATACTTGCTCTCTATCATATGCGGTCTTCATGTAGATTATATGTTTCCATAATGACAACATCTAGATATTTAACTCAGCCAAATTTCCAAAAATCTCCCCCTTTGTCATTGGTGGCAACATATGAGAAAATTGGCTAAGTCTCAAAACTTCAAAAACTCAAAATTGTGGCCATAACAAAAAAAATATATTTGTTGTCCTTATAACTCCATAAATCTTATCTATATTCTATAATCCCCATAAGAATATACTTCCTTATCATGCATACATCAATTTTCTACTATATATCTTTCCCCCTTTGACAACAATGACAAAAAAGGATGCCAAAAACTATGTTAAAAAAAAGTCATATACCTTGATTTAGTATTGTAGAGCTGGCAGGCTTGCAACACAATCTACAAAATTCACTTTGATGCTCTCTATCTCCTTCTCCCATGCCTTCTTAATGGAATCTACAACACTGAGTAGTGCACATAGTCCATAAGATGCAATCTCACATGCTTGAAGGTTTGCAAAACTAAACTTCTCAAAAGATGTCTTCGATGCAAGACATTCTTCCAAATGTCCTTCAATAATGCTTATCTTTATTGAAATGTGCTCTCTTAGAAGAGTGAATCTTTTCAATTTCCTATCCTTTTCATCATTTAGAATCCTTATTTCATCATTTACTTTGCTGATTCTTTTCTCAATATCCAATATCTTTACATTAGGGTTGACTAAAAGATTTGTTTCTGACTAAATTTCTGCTTCTTTAGCCTTAATCTTCTCAACTTCTTCATATACATGATTTTTAGATTTTGTACACTGAATATACAAAATTTTACCTCTGTCCAGATTTCTTCTCAAGTCTTTTATACAAACATCTAGATTGTTAATATCATTTATGATATTCTGACTTATATCATGAAACATCTTGGCCTCATAGGCTATCTGAACCTTCACTTTAGCCATATCAGATAAGTTAGTGAAATCATTATCAAATGCATTCATAAATTTCTTAGCTCTTTCTAGTGGGTCTACTTCTACTATCTGGTTAGCCACAACACTTTGTAACTTCTTTGTTATTTCCAGTAAATATCCTTCAAGGCTCTTCACCTTCTTGTTCTTTCCAATAATTTTGTTTAGGGATGTGATCAATTCCATTTGATCATCATCATCTACCTCTTTCCCAAAACTCTCAAATATTGATCCAATATGTGATTTCTTTGTAATCTCAGGTGTAAGACTGATCTCTTCTTTTTTAGGGACCTCTTTCTATCCTTGAATTTTTGTGTTTTCTTGATTCTCTATTTTCTTTTATTCCTCTTTCCTTGATTCTTTCTCTCCTTCTACAATAGATTTGTCTTGTTCTTCTAAGGCTGAATTGCCAACAATGTTTTCAAGATTTTGAAAAGGATTATCATCACTGTCCAATGTGATATTAGTTCCTTCCACATGCATTGACTCATCTTCAATGTTGATTGATGGTGGAGAGGGACTCTTTTGATGCTCAGCTTCCTCTGCCTGTTCTGTTAACTCTGCTATACTAGAGTGTTTTTCAACACTAGATGCCATTACCTTCACTATTGCTTTCTCTATTTCCTTGTTTATCTCTTCATAGTTTCCTCCCATTATCTGAATGGTTCTTTTCTTTGTTCTCAAATGGGTTCCAAGTTATTTCATTATTTCCTTGAAGTGATCTTCATCTCTGATTTCACATATTTTTCTTACAAGATTTTCTTTGATTTTATTGTCTTCTTCAATTGCTCTCTTTTTCCTATTAACTAGCTTCTCAAATAAATCATCAGGTATCTTACCTAGAATTGTGTCAAACTTCTTATCTGCTAGGATCATGTGTCTCACAATTGCATTTTCCAAATTCAATCTTTCTGAATAGTTATTGTTACTCAAAATTATAGCATACAACACAATAAGCATAATTAGGAAAAAGTTGCACATTTGTTTGTCAAATTAACACTACCTTGTAGGTTTTGTTAGTTTACATTTCATTATTGCATTCATTCTAGATGTCATTACTATACTCTAAGTATTGATCATTGTTCCAAACATTTTAAAATTCATAAATGATCATTACATTGTGCATTCAAACTGAATGTAGTATACAAATGTCTTTCCATGTTCATATTTCATATCTATAAGTAGAGTACATTTGCAGAATTAAAAGAAAAGATTGAAGTATGGAATAGGGGTCTCATGCATTGCCTTTGTGTTGTATTTATGTTAGCTGGTTATCTATTGAGTCTCAGGTCCTAGGGTCTTCAAAGTCTAGGTCTTCATCTGCATTTAGGTCTTTACGGTTCATATCTGCATAAGAAAGAGAAAATGTGGTTAGATCCTGTTGGATCTAAGCAATGTATAAGAAACAAATAAAATACTGTGACAATCAAGTTTTCAAAATCTACACATCAATCTGGAAAACCAAATGCAATAAGGAAATGTACACTAACACTCACTACAAGGTAGTATTAAAGGGACTTGTTTCTGTAAACATGAAACCTTTTACTATTTATGTTCATTCTGGTGTATGTTGTCATTTTTATTAACCAGGTATCTGAATTAAAGGGACTTAGTATGTTCAAACTGAGAAACCTTTTTAGATGATGTAGTTGTGGACTAGGCTTTGAGGATACCTATTTTGAAAGACTCAAACCAAACAAAGATTAGATTTTAGTCTAAGCATGAAATCAATTCAAAACAAATAAAACTCTAAACTAAGCCACCTCAGATTGAGCTAAAATAGGTGCACCCAAGCACTATTTGATTTGCTCTTGCTTAGGGGATGTAGGTGTGCTCTCTAAGCACTTGGAGCATGTTCCTTATGCATTTTAAGATGGATTGAGATCCATAAAAACCCCATAAATGACACAAAATAGGTATAGAACACTTGATTTGCCCCTAAGGCCTCAAGGATCAAATGATGCTGAAATGAAGATTAAGCTACATGATGTTTATGCTAAGATTGATTTTAAAACCAAATAGAGATGTGATATGATGCTATGCTTATGCAAAACGATGGAAGAAACTAGGTTAATCCATTAAATCTATGCTAAGATGTGTTTTAAGAAAGCTTGAAAATGATGAGAGACTAACAATTAGTATTGATTATGCTATGTCTAGAGCTAAATGAACATGATAACAATGCTTGAAATAAAAGGTGTCTGGTTTGTTTTTTTGCTCTTGGAAATGAGGAGCATTTATAGGATTTGGGAAGGAGGAATGAGTGGCCAGGATCAAAATCCTTAAGAGAGGCCAAGATTCATTCAAAGGGGAGCACATGGATTGTGCTAGTTCAGGGCCACCTCCTTGTGACAAGTGTCACAAGGGCATTGGGTTGAAAGATGGAAGGGATGTGCACAATTTGGGAAATGTGCCTAAGGTCAAAGGGTGTAAGAAAGGGGTGAGGGGCTTCTTAAATGCATCATAAATGCATGTAAGAGGGATAAGGAGGCTTTAAATGCATTTAATGCATGTAAGAGAAGTCTCTAGAAGTTTGTTGACTTTGGGTTAAGCTTAGGAGTTGGCTAACCTTGGTTAGGGAATGTGATAGGATTGGGGGGGGGATTAGGATTAGGATTAGGATTAGGATTAGGATTAAGACTTTCTAGAAGAGTCTAAAATTTCCTTAGGATAAACATGGATTTTAGGAAATAGATAAAGATTTATTTATTTCCATGGTTTAGGTTTGAGAATATTTATTAAAAGTGAATTTAATAAATATGAGGAATAAATATTTAATCTTAATTAAATATTTTGAGTTGGGATTAGGGTTAGGAAATGATGGGATTAGCCTTTAATCAAAATTAAAGAAGGATTAGAAGATTTTGGAAGAGGTTAGTGGTCTTAAGGAAATTGGCCAAGTTTTGGGCAAAAAATAAATAAATTATTTATTTTGGAATTTTTGGTCAATTTATTAATTAAATAATTAATAAATAAGGAGATAATGTTTAAATAAGATTTAAACATTTTTGGGAGGGATTTCTTAATTAAATATTTTTAATTAAGATAAAGGGATTTAATGACATAAAAATAAATTAATTAATTAGATAAATAATTAATTAATAAATGATGATGTCATCAGGGATTTTTCAGAAAATAAAAAATACTTTATTTTCTAAAGGATTTTTAGGTGTCTACATTTTGCCCCTCTTTGTTGCGATGCCGCAAGTGGCATGGCGTCAAAGACAAGAAAATAAGATGCCCAAGGCTAGAATTTAGAGGAATGATGGGTTGTGCCCCCTCGAGAAAATAACGCAAGGTGTAAATGTTGTGGAATTTTCTCCAAAGGAAACAGAGAAGGAAGGACCAAGGAAGAAGGGGAGATAAATAACCAAGCTTCCAAGAGAAAAGATGGGTGAATGCAAGATGAGATGAAATGCAAAATGCAGGATGCAGCGATATGAGGATGCAAGATTAATCTATATGATGCAAGATGCAGGGGATTTGTGGAGGCTCCAAGTGCAAATGTGGAGAGCACAACCTAGTTTAATATAGCAATGCTAGAGACCTACCAAGGATACTGGGATCTCGAGGCCTTGTCACCAACATTGCATAGGACTGACGCTAAAAAGACATGTAGGGTTGCCCCAGCATCACACATGAAACTTGGAGGAGGCATGGTGGAAACGATGCTGAAGAAACCACAAACACATGACTGACTCACAGGCAAAAGCAAAAGATCAAAAGACCTTGCCCCAGATTGTCCTCATTCGTTGCACACCATAATATAAAGGATCATGGTGACTTTGAGTAGAGAACAATGAGAAGCTATAAAAGATTAACAAGATCCAAAGGACAAAATCCAAGACCAAAATGAGAACTCCAAAAAGACATCCTTTGCCAAGGAGAGAGATGTGATTTGATTGATGGTGGGAAGATTGGTCTGAATGTGTGGAAGGATACATCGACACGGACTTGGTGTGATTGGTGGAAGATTGGATCTGACAGGAGGAAGGATACATCCTCAAGGACCCACTGATTGATGGGAGAATGAGTGTTGTTGGTCGCTGGGCAAATGATGAAGTCAAAGAATAATCACTGGGATCAAGAATAGTTGACAAGGGATGTTGCTGAAGTACAAGGCTGGGTAGGACAAAGTGTTTTGATCAAATGCTGCTGCAGGACTTACAAGGACTATGTACAACAAGACACAAGGATATGTACAATGGACAGGAAAAGATATACAATGGATATGTACAGAAGCTCAAGATTGGGGATAGGAAGATCTCACTATATAGGATATACATGAAGGATCACGCTATACAGGATATGGTACAGGAAGGATCATGCTATACAAGATATACATGAAGGATCATGTTATACAGGATATACAAGATATGATACAAGATATGGTACAAGATAGGTGCAGGTAGGATTGTGGATTTGCTTGAGGATCATGAAAAAGAGGAATGTTGGGGGATGGTTGATGGGGATGGGGATGGTAGAAAAAGGATTGAGATGTTGGGATGGGGGGATGGGAGTTTGATAGATAATGACTCGGTCCACTATGTATGGTGCCTGTTTGCTAGGTTTTCACCAACATACTTGTCCAAGGTGCTTGAATTGCCAAGTTTTCACCATTGGATGATTATTTTTCTTTTTCTTTTTCTTTTTCTTTGTGCTTTTTTGATTTTTTATATTTTTTTGCTTTTTCAATTTTTATGGATTTTTTGAATATGTAGATCTGGTTCAGGCATAGAACCTCTTCAAATGTATGATGTTGATTGGATCATTCAAAGGCTCACCTTCTAGTGTAGATAACTGATAAGCTCCAGAGCCAAAGCATGATGTGACAGCATAGGGGCCCAACCAAGTAGGCTCAAACTTGCCTTTCTTTTCTTGGTTTGCTTGGACCTTCTGATTTTCTTTGAGGACCATGTCACTGACCTGGAACTATCTAGGATGAACCTTCTTGTTATAACTCCTTTTGAGTTGATTCTGGTATGCAACCAGGTGATCATATGCTTGTTGTCTCTTTTCATCTAATAGGTCTAGCTATGTGAGATGGGCCACACGATAGTCTTCATCAGTGGTGTAGTTCTTTATGGAGACTCGCAATGATGGGAGCTCAACCTCGATCGGTAGAACAGCTTCAACACCATATACAAGGGAATATGGGGTGGTGCCTGTGGGAGTGCGATAAGAAGTACAGTAGGCCCAAAGGGCAAGATTGATTTGGAGGTGCCAGTCACGACCAGAATCATTGACAACCTTCTTGAGGATTTTCAGGATAGTTTTGTTGGTTGCCTCAGCTTGGCCATTTCCTTGAGGGAAATATGGACTGGAGAAATGGTGATGGATGTGGAGTCTAGCACAAAAATCATCCACATGCTAGTTTTCAAAAGTTGTGCCATGGTCTGTGAAGATGGTAGATGGTATGCCAAAGTGACAAATGATGTGGTAAAGGATGAACTTGGATATTTGGATGCTAGTAGTGAGGGTGAGCGGGATTGCTTCAACCCATTTGGTGAAGTACTCTATGGTAGTTATTATGTACTTGTGTCCATCTGAGGAAAGGGGAGTGATTAATCCGACAAGGTCAAAGCCCCAACATGAAAATGGAAAAGGTGGTACAATGGGCTGAAAGTCTTGTGCTAGTGCATGAATCAAATTTGCATGCTGCTGACATGGTAAACATTTTTTGACAAACTCACAAGCATCATGTTCCATGGTTGGCCAATAATACCCAACTCGAAGAAACTACTTAGCTAGAACCATGCCACTCGTGTGGGCACCGCAAATTCCAGCATGGACCTCTTGTAAAGCCAGGATGGCCTCATTTGAATCTAAACACCTAGAGAGGATATTGTGATACCCTCGATGATAAAGGGTGTTGGCTACAAGAGTGTAGTGGGAAGCTCTACGAATAAGGTTTTGGCATTGGTTATTGGTGAGATGGGGAGATATGATACCATTCTTTAGATATGCATGGATGTCATGGTACCACGGGGACTGGAGACCAACCAAGACACACACCATTTCTGCATCGACATTCTCATAAGCTGGTGTATGTAGCTGCTCGACTAAGAATTCATACTGTGATGCATCACATGGGATTTCTAACAAGGACCCAATAGTTGCCATTACATCAGCTGCTTTGTTTTGATGTCTTGGTATCTATGTAAACTGTAGATTCAGGAAATGCTCTTTCAATCTATCCATGAGTTCTTTGTAAGGTAGCAACTTATCATCCTTTGTTTGATATTCATCTAGGACTTGCTTGATAATGAGCTGTGAATCGCCGAACACTTGCAGTTCTATGATATTCCATTGAATGGTTGTTTTGAGACCTAAGATGAGTGCCTCATATTCTACAATGTTGTTGGTACATGAAAATTCCAACTTGAATGATTTTGGAATGTAGTCACCTTGAGGTGTGACAAATAGAATTCCTACCCCTGATCCATGTAATGTGTAGGAGCCATCAAAGTATAGCTTCCACATGGGTTGTTCTTCGATCATACATAAGTGTTTGTCAAAGAATTCCATGATTAGTGGATAAGCATCCACTAGTGGTGCTTCTGCTAATTGATCGGCAATGACTTGCCCTTTGATTGCTTTCCAATCTATGTACTGGATGTCAAACTCGCTGAGTATCATGACCCATTTTTCCATATGGCCTGTGAGAGTTGTCTTTGATAGTAGATATTTGAGGGTGTCCACTTTTGAAATGAGCTTGATTGTGTGACTGAGCATGTAATGTCTAAGCTTTTGAGTGGCAAAAACCACTGCAAGGCATGCTTTTTCCATGGGTTAGTAATTAAGCTCATAGCCGACAAGAGTTCGACTAATGTAGTAGATGATTCTCTCTTTTTTTTCATCATCATGCTAAGCTAGGAGTGCCCCTAGTGCTGTAGTGGTTGTTGAGATGTAGAGTATGAGACAGTGTCCTGGAACTGGTGGTACTTGGATTGGAGAATTGGCTAGATACTCCTTGAGCTTATCAAAGCTTCTTTGACATATGGGATCCCATTTGAAGCTTGTGTCTTTGCATAAAAGATGCGTGAAAGGTTGGAACTTGTCTTCCAGTTGAGAAATGAACTGACATACTGATTGAAGCTTTCCTTGTAGGCTTTTGAGCTGTCTGAGTGTTCTTCGGGGAGGCATTTCTATTATTGCTTTGACCTTGTTAGGGTCAATCTCCATGCCTCTTCATGATACTATGAAACCTAGGAGCTTTCCAGATGTAACACCAAAGACACATTTCTTTGGATTGAGCCATAACCCATAGTGTTGTAGGTGATCAAACACACTCTCAAGAATGTTAAGGTGTTCATGGGGTGTCTTTGATTTTGCAAGAATATCATCCACATAGTCTTCTAAAATCTTGTGGATCATGTGATGGAAGATTTCTATCATCACTCTCTGATATGTGGCTCCTACATTCTTTAGACCAAATGGCATCATGTTATAGCAAAAGGTACCTCATGGAGTGGTGAATGTTTTTTTGTGTTGGTCTTCTGCTACTATATGAATCTGATTGTATCCAGAGAAACCATCCATTAGTGACAACATTTCATGGCCCACTGTAAGATCTACAATCATGTCTATGTTAGGTAGCGGGAAATCATCTTTAGGACATTCCTTGTTTAGGTCCCTGAAATCTATACAAATTCAGATGTTGCCGGAAGGCTTTGTGACAGGTACCATGTTGGATATCCAATCTGAGTAATCTATAGCTCTGATAATCTTTGCATCCAAGAGCTTTTCTAGTTCTGATTTTACCAATAGAGCTACTTTGGGATGCATTTTGTGTAGCTTCTGCTTTACCAGCTTAACATTGGGATCTATGGCTAGATGATGAACAACAAATTTAGGATCAAGTCCAGGCATGTGTGCGTATGACCATGCAAAGTTTCTAGTAGCTTCTTGAAGTAGCGCAGTGAAAGCCATTTCTTCACCTTCTATCATGTTGGCTTCAATGTAGGTGATCCTCGGACATTCCTCTATACCTAAGTTGACTGGCTTGGTTTCTTCTATGATGATAGGTGACTGCTCAAGTTTGTAATCCTGGATGGGAGGAAGAGGCAAGTCTTTATCTTCTAGCGCATGAATTGCCAAGTTTTCACTAGAAGATACGGTCTTTATTTTTACTTTTTTGGAATTAGAATGTGCCCCAGAAGGGTTTTCACATAAGGACTCATGTTTTACTCTTTCTATTTTTCTTTTGCAACTAAAGCTTGCCTCCTCTCCAAAGTATCCTTCTGGGTCAAGCTTACAGATGTGAGTTGACTCTGAATCCTGAACTGAGTGTGGGCCTGATGCCCCCATGAATTCTAGGAGTGCTTCTGTGCTTTGGAACTCATCGATGTGTGTGATGCTTGGTTGGTCCCAGTCTATGAGTTTAGGGTGGGTGAGGGAAAGTTCTATGAGATTAATGGCAAGTTGTCAGAGGATAGAAGTCCCCAGGAGGGTGTCATCATCAAAGATATCATCATAGGATTTGATTTCTTTCTCTTCAGGGATGTCTTCGATCTCTACGAGATCATCTTGGCTATTTAAGAGGGGAATGCTAGTCATGTTGGTGCCCCTAGTTGTGGTATTAGGCCCTTTTATATGCAGGTGAGGGGTATTAAAGCCAAGACCCTGATGTTGTGGGTTCTTGGATGCTGTAATTGGGTCTTTAATTCCACCTTCTTGTGGTCCTAGACCACCACCTTGGTAGTTCCATTGCTCAGTAGTGTACTTGTGTGATTGTGGGTATTTATCTTTGAAGTAGCCAAGAAGTTGTTTGTCAAGTGGTGGGGGATCTTTGTACAACCACCTATTAATGTTAGGATCCATTTCTTGACTGTTTAATGTGCCATGGGATTCAAAAGTCATAGGTCCCATTCTCTTGATTTCATGATGCTCTTCAATAGGCTTGCTTTGGTGATTCAGGTGCCCTAGAGTATGTGGATCAAGCAGGAGGGCCCCTACGGCAAATGCATCATGTAGGCTATATTCACCACATCCTTGGTTATTGATCTTGATGGAAGAGAGGGTGGAGGTGAGAATGGTTTCTGGATCGCAATAGGATCGGGATGAGCTAGCAAAAGAAGTGCCAATGTCAGTTCCAAGACAATGAGTAGAATGAGGAAATGATGCTTCCATCACATGGCAGTATGTGAAGGGTTGGGGATCAGCATGGATGGTAACCTCAGTGCCTTGATGTGGAAATTTGATGCACTAATGGTATGTAGATGGTATAGCCTTGATGGAATGAATCCATGGTCAGCCTAGGAGGATATTGAATGGTAGGTCAAGATCAACAACATGGCAAATGGTATCTTGTGTTGCTGGGCCTAGCTGAATTGGCAAAGTAATAGTACCTTTGGAGGTACGCTCCAAGTTGTCATAGGCTTTGATAGTGATTACTTCATGTGCTATATCATCCTTCGTGAACCCAATCTGCTAAATGAATTGAGGGTACATAGGTTTAGGACTAAGCCATTATCTATTAAGACCCGTTTGATGGCAAAGTCTCTAACCACGATGGCGATGCAGAGGAGAGTATGGTCAAGTGCAATGTCTAGCATGTTGAATGTATTGAAGGATAAAGAACAGGTTGTGGATAAATGTCCCACAAGGGTCGTAAACTGGGTGGTGTTAATGTCTGTGGGGACATGTCCTTCTTTGAGAGCTTGGTCAAGGATCTCCTGATATTGGAGAGGTGAAGTGCGGAGAAGGTCCAAGATGGATATTTGGGCTAGTGTATTCCCAAGATGTTCTATGAGGTTATACTATGCATTGTGTGCATTTTGTATTGGCCTTGGACGGGCACCAGCAATAGTGATCCGACCTCTGCGGGTAGTAACAACACATTGACGATCCACTCCTGTGACATGGATGGTATTGATTGTGGGCTCAACTTGGGTTATACATCCAACAAATTTATCATAATTGATGTAGGTAGTAGTGTGATCTTCTTGCTTGCCTTTACCATGATTCTGGGGATGATTGGTATTAGCTTGGTTGTTCCCAGCATTGTGTTGTGGGAACACATTCTGATAAATTTGTAAGTTGGCATTTGGCGAGGCTTGATCAGGTGTATCTACTTGAATCTCTTTTTGATCAATGAGATCTTGGATATAGTTTTTGAGTCTCATACACTTCAGGGTAGTGTGTCCTTTGACATGATGATAATCATAGTATTCATGATCTTTGTACCAATCGGGCTTGGGAGTGGTATCATCAACTGGCTGGATTGGTGGAAACGTGATCAAGTTGGCCTTGGCCATTCGGTGAAAGATAACATCCAGAGGTTCACCCAGTGGAGTGAAGGTCTTCTTTGGATAATTTTGAGCTCTGGGTTTGTTCTGCTTGGGAGCAATATTGACGGCATTGACTTGATTGTTTGGATTACCTTGATAAGCTTGATGGGCTGGTTACTGATAATTCTACTGATTATTCTAAGAATGATATTGTTGCGTGGGTTGCTGATAGACTTGATGAGGTTGCTGATGGATGGGTGCTTGTTGTTGTTGGTATGCAGGAGTTGACAGAGGACTAGCCACAAAAAATTGGACATGCTTGGTATTAGTGGCTCCATCAGTAACAACATTTTTGTTATGATTCTAGTAACGAGATTTATCATTGTTGGGTTTTTGGGCATCATTTTTGAAGTGTCAGATTGTGCCTTCATCTAGGAGGGCCTTTTCAATACCTATCCCCTTTCTCTTGATATCTTGATAGGTTTGGAGAAAATTCATCCTCATGAAGTGGGATAGCTTAGGATGCAGATTATCAATAAAGATTTTGGTCAAATGCTTTTCAGGTGGCTGGTATGATAACCTAGTAGTAAGGTTCTACCATCGTTGCAAGTATTCTGCTAGGCTTTCTCCTTCTTTTTGTTTTGAATTGCAGAGATCTAACAATGTTAACTCATTCTCAACATTGTGGGCATGGTGGGCAATGAACCTATTTTAGCTCAATCTGAGGTGGCTTAGTTTAGAGTTTTATTTGTTTTGAATTGATTTCATGCTTAGACTAAAATCTAATCTTTGTTTGGTTTGAGTCTTTCAAAACAGGTATCCTCAAAGCCTAGTCCACAACTACATCATCTAAAAAGGTTTCTCAGTTTGAACATACTAAGTCCCTTTAATTCAGATACCTGGTTAATAAAAATGACAACATACACCAGAATGAACATAAATAGTAAAAGGTTTCATGTTTACAGAAACAAGTCCCTTTAATACTACCTTGTAGTGAGTGTTAGTGTACATTTCCTTATTGCATTTGGATTTCCAGATTGATGTGTAGATTTTGAAAACTTGATTGTCACAGTATTTTATTTATTTCTTATACATTGCTTAGATCCAACAGGATCTAACCACATTTTCTCTTTCTTATGCAGATATGAACCGTAAAGACCTAAATGCAGATGAAGACCTAGACTTTGAAGACCCTAGGACCTGAGACTCAATAGACAACCAGCTAACATAAATACAACACAAAGGCAATGCATGAGACCCCTATTCCATACTTCAATCTTTTCTTTTAATTCTGCAAATGTACTCTACTTATAGATATGAAATATGAACATGGAAAGACATTTGTATACTACATTCAGTTTGAATGCACAATGTAATGATCATTTATGAATTTTAAAATGTTTGGAACAATGATCAATACTTAGAGTATAGTAATGACATCTAGAATGAATGCAATAATGAAATGTAAACTAACAAAACCTACAAGGTAGTGTTAATTTGACAAACAAATGTGCAACTTTTTCCTATTTATGCTTATTGTGTTGTATGCTATAATTTTGAGTAACAATAACTATTCAGAAAGATTGAATTTGGAAAATGCAATTGTGAGACACATGATCCTAGCAGATAAGAAGTTTGACACAATTCTAGGTAAGATACCTGATGATTTATTTGAGAAGCTAGTTAATAGGAAAAAGAGAGCAACTGAAGAAGACAATAAAATCAAAGAAAATCTTGTAAGAAAAATATGTGAAATCAGAGATGAAGATCACTTCAAGGAAATAATGAAATAACTTGGAACCCATTTGAGAACAAAGAAAAGAACCATTCAGATAATGGGAGGAAACTATGAAGAGATAAACAAGGAAATAGAGAAAGCAATAGTGAAGGTAATGGCATCTAGTGTTGAAAAACACTCTAGTATAGCAGAGTTAACAGAACAGGCAGAGGAAGCTGAGCATCAAAAGAGTCCCTCTCCACCATCAATCAACATTGAAGATGAGTCAATGCATGTGGAAGGAACTAATATCACATTGGACAGTGATGATAATCCTTTTCAAAATCTTGAAAACATTGTTGGCAATTCAGCCTTAGAAGAACAAGACAAATCTATTGTAGAAGGAGAGAACAAATCAAGGAAAGAGGAATAAAAGAAAATAGAGAATCAAGAAAACACAAAAATTCAAGGATAGAAAGAGGTCCCTAACAAAGAAGAGATCAGTCTTACACCTGAGATTACAAAGAAATCACATATTGGATCAATATTTGAAAGTTTTGGTAAAGAGGTAGATGATGATGATCAAATGGAATTGATCACATCCCTAAACAAAATTATTGGAAAGAACAAGAAGGTGAAGAGCCTTGAAGGATATTTACTGGAAATAACAAAGAAGTTACAAAGTGTTGTGGCTAACCAAATAGCAGAAGTAGACCCACTAGAAAGAGCTAAGAAATTTATGAATGCATTTGATAATGATTTCACTAACTTATCTGATATGGCTAAAGTGAAGGTTCAGATAGCCTATGAGGCCAAGATGTTTCATGATATAAGTCAGAATATCATAAATGATATTAACAATCTAGATGTTTGTATAAAAGACTTGAGAAGAAATCTGGACAGAGGTAAAATTTTGTATATTCAGTGTACAAAATCTAAAAATCATGTATATGAAGAAGTTGAGAAGATTAAGGCTAAAGAAGAAGAAATTTAGTCAGAAACAAATCTTTTAGTCAACCCTAATGTAAAGATATTGGATATTGAGAAAAGAATCAGCAAAGTAAATGATGAAATAAGGATTCTAAATGATGAAAAGGATAGGAAATTGAAAAGATTCGCTCTTCTAAGAGAGCACATTTCAATAAAGATAAGCATTATTGAAGGACATTTGGAAGAATGTCTTGCATCGAAGACATCTTTTGAGAAGTTTAGTTTTGCAAACCTTCAAGCATGTGAGATTGCATCTTATGGACTATGTGCACTACTCAGTGTTGTAGATTCCATTAAGAAGGCATGGGAGAAGGAGATAGAGAGCATCAAAGTGAATTTTGTAGATTGTGTTGCAAGCCTACCAGCTCTGCAATACTAAATCAAGGTATATGACTTTTTTTTAACATAGTTTTTGGCATCCTTTTTTGTCATTGTTGTCAAAGGGGAAAAGATATATAGTAGAAAATTGATGTATGCATGATAAGGAAGTATATTCTTAGGGGGATTATAGAATATAGATAAGATTTATGGAGTTATAAGGACAACAAATATATTTTTTTTGTTATGGCCACAATTTTGAGTTTTTGAAGTTTTGAGACTTAGCCAATTTTCTCATATGTTGCCACCAATGACAAAGGGGGAGATTTTTGGAAATTTGGCTGAGTTAAATATCTATATGTTGTCATTGTGACAACATATAATCTACATGAAGACCGCATATGATAGAGAGCAAGTATGACAGAGCGTAAAGCAAAATTGTCTAAGTATGTGCAATATTTTCCCAGTGTACCCATGAGACAATTTTGATTAGCAATGTCGATTGGAGTAAGTTCAATGCTTGCACACTTGAACATAGATACTATGATGACTATTGAAGACTCACCTAAGAGCGCAAGTCTATACGACATGTACGGAAGAAGTTATGGCAGTTTTACCAAAGACAGTGTTAAGCCGACAGGACATAATATGAAGATAGAATTGGTAGAGTTAAGGGATTATTTTGTTTATCAAAATAATATCTTAATAATATAAAGCGACAGCATCCTAGATGTTAACCCTTGGGTAAATATGTATTTTATGTAAAGCTTTACGTTATGTAAAGCCGACTGTAAAATTTATTATTACTAATAACTTGTATAAATGTAAGGCATATGAAATATGAAAGAGATGAAGTATTTTGTAATGAGATAGATGATATAGCGAAAGATGGTGATGTGAAGTTGTGAAAGAAAAGAAAGCAGTATAATGTTATGTACCTTACTCTATTTTGTATTTAGTAATCATTGTACATTACTTTTTTGGGTAGTGGGCTCATCTTGTAATCATTTGTAAGCAGTACTACCAACTCTTAGCAGGGTTGAGGCTTCTAACAAGGCCTATAGTCCCTTAATCAAGACTGAGACACTATATACTTGTAATAGGCTCCTAACAGGGTCAACATCCTTAATAGGATAATTTTGATTAGTGGATCTTTGTGGGTACCATCCCCACCGGGGTTTTCCCTTGGCCAGGGTTTCCTCGAGAACAAATAATGTGTTATGAGTTCATTTGCTTTATTGCTATGCATGTTATTTAGTTTACTATGTTATGCATGTTTTAAGATAATAGGTTATATCCATAATTGGGTGAAAGAAAAAGTTGGTAGAATACTGATTCACCCCCCCCCCCCACCCCCTCTCAGTATTCCCTATTTCTAATAGATTGTATGGAAATTAACAGTCACTCTCTCTTTGAAAAACTCCCTGCCTCTCAAAGCCAGTTTGAAACTATTGATTATGAAGCTCGAATTACACAACTCTCCTCTCACCCGCAAGAAGTCTCCCCCCTCTTGCATGACATTCATGTTTCAAATTATGACAGGGGCATAAGTATTATTGGGAATAATACTCCCTCCCCGCACACTTCCCATACATGTTGTCATGCAGATGAGGTGGACACCTTCGTAGAGCCTCACCTGTAGATTCCTCCTCTTCACACCTTTGCAGAGACTCACCCGCTAACTTCTTTACATGATTCTGTAGAGTCTCACCCAGAGCATGCTCCTCTACATAGCTCCCTCCATCCTTATGTTGAGATGTCACTGGTAGAAAGATCTCGTGCCAGTCTTTCTCATGATGTTCATTCCCTCAACCCTGCACATGATAGCGCAGAATAGTTTCAATGCAAGCACATGAAATAGTCCACCTTTGATGACCAGCGTGGACATACCACAAAGGATACAATGAGCATATCTCTTGGCAGATAACGCTCATCCAGGAGGAGTCTTAGGAGGACAAGCCTCCTAAAATATCTTGGGCATACAGAGGACATGCTCTATTCCCATCTCCAAGGGCAGTCCTCATGAATTATACAAAATGTCAACTTCAAACAGAGAAGTCACTCTCAAAAATTCTCAGACATGGGAAAGGGATAAAGGAAATGCTGATAGCCATTTTCCATTAGAAGAAAATACTCAGGGGTTGAGGAGGTCTATGAGAGAAAGATGACTTCCAAAAAAATTCTTTGATTATTAGCTACTATATGTTGAAGAGGCAGAGCCAGAGCTGTTAATTTTTTAGAAAATTGAACCTACAAATTATAAAGAGGCATGTACAAGAAGTGATAAAAACAAATGGATGGTTTCTATGATAGATGAAATGAGTTCTCTTGAAGAAAATGACACCTGGGATTTGGATACTCTTCTACCAAATAAAAAACCACTCAAGAACAAGTGGGTCTATAAATTAAAAGATGAAGAAGGAGGTCAAAAATGGTTCAAAGCTTGATTGGTGGTAAAAGGATATGCTCAGAAACAATGGATTGATTTCACTAAAATATTTTCTCTAGTTGTGAAGATGACATCCATTTGAACAATATTGGGATTAGCAGCCATTTGGGATCTCGAATTGGAACAACTAGATGTTAAGACAACATTTCTACATGGAGACATCAATGAAGAGTTGTATATGCATCAGCCTAAGGGTTTTGTGAAAAAGGGACAGGAACATCTCTATTGTCAGCTGAAGCGTAGTTTGTATGGGCTCAAGCAAGCCCTGAGGCAATGTCATGTTAAGTTTGATTCCTTCATGCTTGAACATAATTTTATCAGATGTTAATCTGATCTGTTCATTTATTACAAGACACTTCCAAATGGTGAATTTGTCATTCTTCTTCTCTATGTTGATGACATGTTAGTAGCGGGAACAAGCTCTAAAATTGTTAGTGAGCTGAAAGCTAAATTGGCAAGCACATTTTCAATGAAGGATTTAGGGGCAGCCAAGAAGATTCTTGGTATGACTATCACTCAGGATAGGAAGAAGAAAGTAATTACATTATCATAAAAAGAATACATTGACAAAGTAATTTAGAGATTTGGTATGGATGATGTGCATAGCGTCTCCACTCCACTTGCTTCGCATTTTTAGTTATCAGCTAATTTGTGTCCACAAAAACAAGAGGACAAGGAATATATGGAGGACATTCCTTACAAATCTGTAATTGGTAGCATTATGTATGCTATGGTTTCGACATGTCTTGACATTGCTCATGTGGTGGGAGTTGTGAGTAGATTCATGAGCAATCTCGGGAAGACTCATTAGGAGGCTGTCAAATGGATATTAAGATATCTTAAAGGCACTTTAGATTTGGTCTTATGTTTTTGTAACAATAATGAATAGTTATGGGGATTCATGGATTCGGATCTTGCTAGAGATTTGGATAAGCGTAGATCTACTACCGGTTACACATTCATGTTCATGGGAGGTGCTATTAGTTGGGCCTCAAGGCTACAACATTTTATCGCTCTTCCACTAAAGCTGAGTATTTGGCACTTTCTAAAGGTGCTCAGGAGATGATTTGGTTGCAGTGATTACTTGGAGAAATGAAGTATCAAAAAAATTATTATGTTCTATTTAGTGACATCCATAGAGCCATCTTTATGGCTCATAATCATACCTCTCAGCGATGTTCAAAAAACATTAATATCCATGCTCATTTTGTATGACACATGGTTGAAGAGGGCATGTTAAAGGTTGAAAAGATTGATACCAAAATCAATCTGACATATATATTCACAAAAGTTGTAACCAAAGAGAAGTTCAAATTTGCAAGAACTTCTCTTGGACTTGTTAAGTTGAAGTAGGTCAGCATGTAGAGAAAGGGAATGCCTGATCAACTGAAATATCTGTTGACTTCTGGTGAGAGTTTTTTGAGTTTTGGAAGGCCAACAGACTTTTTTCTATTGCCGCCTTGCCTTTTCAGCTACTCATTTGTGAGCTTATAAATAAGACTCTCTATTTCATTGTATTCAATTCATTTTTGAGATTAATAAAATTCTTCTGCTCTCAGTGTGGATGTAGCCACTATTGTGGTGAACCACGGTAAATTGTGTGTTCTGTGTTTATTTGTAATCTTCTTTGTTATTCTATTTTTTTTGGTCTTTTATTTTGAACTCGTTCATTCTATACTTGAAACTGGAAAGAATTCCATTAAGGGAGGTGATTACTCTAGCCCTGAAGTAAGCAGAAACAAGAATGATTCTGAAAGATTGTTTGATCATCATGGAATCAGTCATGGTAGTTATGATAGAAGAGTGTCATCACCAATCTCATCACTCTCCTAATCATCAGGGAAGAGATTATGATAGAAATATATCCTCAATGTTTTATATGGGTTCCATTTCACATGTTGTATCATGAATTCAAAGTATTGATATTTGTAAGAAATGTACAAAGATTTCTTGGCGGGTTCTTTTTAATTTTGTTGAGGCTTTTTACATTCAAGCATGTGTTGCTAGTCGTTACACAAAAGCCCGCGTAAGATACTAATTGTGTTCTCTAAGCATGATTGTAATGGTACGAGTGGGTTTATAAAACTAGAATTTTATTATTCCATTAAAAAAATTATTATCTTCCTATATTTAATAAAAATTAAACTATTATCAATTATATCTTGGGTGTGTAATAGGTATTTCCAAGAAGTGTGGAAGGTTAATTGGTAGGTCATTAAGAATATGATGTTTGTATATCAAAAGGTCTTAAAAGAAAAGTGATCGCTTCAAATAATGAAATATGCATCTACTTAAAAGAATCCAATCATAACTTAAACAAAACATTTAAATGAGTTAGATAATAAAATTCTATTACCAATAGGCTCATATTATGTTTGCAATAGAGTGAGAAGGAGAGGGAGGTAGACATAGGGATAGAAAGAGAGAGATATAGAGGAAGAACAACGAAAGTAAAAATATGGAGATAGAGAAAAAAAAATAGAGAAGGAGATGGAGAAAGATGAACAAAATAAGATGGGGGAAGGGATAACTAGATAGAGATAGAAGGATGGATGAAACTCTGTGTGTGTGTGTGTGTGTCTATATATATATATATATATATATATATATATATATATATATATGGAGATGAAGAGAGAGGGAGAGATATGTGTAAACACTTAAAATTGTTGCATCACGTACAAGAAACATTTTTACTAATATTCATCTTCATTAATTAAATAATCTTAATTATTTAATTAATTTGTGTCTTCTTTTAATTCAAATTTCAATATTAACATTTCTTTCCATTCTCATATTTAAATAAAATATAATTATCTAATACTCCTCTAAATATAAATGAAATGATTAATCCATTTTTGTCATCTTTGGTCAAATAATTTTAATTATTTAATTAATTAACTGTTTCTTCTATAATTAAATAAGCTATTTAATTATATCATTTTAAAAAAGATAATTCTTCTAAAATAAATAAAAATATTTTTTTCCTCATGCACAATTAATTTATTTTTTTCCCTAATTGTCTCTCACATAAATCTTCACTTTGGCAAGCAAAGGTCTCATCTTTTGCAACTTTAGCAATTTTATATAAAGTTGGCATTTCTTGGTCAATGTCTTATTGCTAAAATATTGTTTAAAATGTTGTATATTCCATAACTAAATGGTTCTTGTTGACCTCGTGACTTCAAAATTTTCTATAATGTTCTCATCAATTTCAAATAACTATTTTGGAGTTCTTGAAGGTCATGGATTTGAAAATTGTCTTTCTTCCACACAAGGGTTTTCATTTCTGATGTAATTTGGTGATATACTATGTTCAATTGGTTCAACATTTTCATTTTCAATGTCAATAATAACATTTTCACTTTCAAAGTCAACATTTTCATATTCTATTTGATGTTGAACATTTTGAGTATCAATTTTGACATTTGACTTCCAATTTCAATATCATCTTGAACATTTTGAGTATCAATTTTAACTTTTTCATTTTCAATATCATACTTAACATTTTCATATTCAATTTCATCTTCACTTGAAATAACATTTGTGGGTGGAGAAGAGGCCTCATTTTCACCAATATTTGACATACCTTGTTTTCTCCTATTACTTTCTCTATATGCTTTATTTTGGTCTTTTGTGAGTTTTCACATATATTTTTTCTTATGATGATTGATGTTCCTCATTATACCTCCAAAAAGATGCTAAAAAATGATTGCTAAAGAAAATTTTGTGTCCATGTGTGCACCAAAAGATTGATTTTTTCTATGTCAGTCTAAAAACATGTGGTTGTTGCCTACGAAAGGAATGTAAAGACCATTGGAATGAAAAAAATGGCCCACTTTACTTTTCCGTTTGGGCCAAGAAACAAAATGAATAAGTTAGTTAATAATCGATATTCATTAGTGATTGATATGCATTGCTAACAGATATCGATTACCTTTTCGAAAGAGCACCAATATTTTTGTTGCCCCCTTTGGCTTTTACATGCCAAAAGGTAATAAATATCTAGAAATAATTCATGTTTTTTTCCTTGTGGAAATAGTACCAATGAAATTTTGTTGGCTTGTTTTGGCTTTTCATTCCCTAAGTAACTGATATCCATTTTGATCACATATTATTCTTAATAAATCAATATATATTAATAACTATGAGTGTGTGTGTGTGTGTGAGAGAGAGAGAGAGAGAGAGAGAGAGAGCTATAGCTAGAGGGAAAGAGTGTCAAAATGGGAGATTATAAGAGTGATAGGACTAGTATTGGATCTTTGACTAGGAGTCTATTTGACTCACTTTCTATGCCTCTTCAATAGACCTTACTAGGGCTTCTCCAACCCTAATTACCAATGGAAAGTCACTCATAACACTACCCTTCCAACCAAGTCTCTTCATATCAATAATTGTGTCAATGATCATTGAAAGTTACATGGGGTTTTCCATCTACCTATGCCAACTTGCTCACCATGACTTCCAGGGTTGAACTTTAATGTTCTTAGGTCAAATGATGACTATATTGACAGTTTAGAACCTCCATTCGATCTTCTTCCCATCGGGTTCCTAAAAACTAGGAATTAGGCCTAGTTTTCCTTGTAGCCCTATCCAGGAACAATTTAGGGATTCTTTCAAAATTTGGCTTGAAGACCCCAAAAACTAATCATGGATCATGACACCCTTTTTGGTTTTACAAATTATTTTCAATGTTAGGGTTCTTCACATTCTTCGTACAATACCTTCCTCCACTTAAGGACACAGTCCTTAAAAATAGGCCTAATGGATCACTGCTCTGGACTTTCTTTCATAGACCGATGAGAACTTGTCATGGGGTTCCACCATTTCTTGGAGAGTTGTGTCTTCATTGACTCAACATGATCCAACTCATGTATTTCATCAATCAATCCAACCCTGGAGTATACAATCTGTGATCCTTTATTTCCCTAGTCGGGCTATTGCCAAGCTCGCCTAGGGTAAGAGCTCATAATTCCATCCTTTCACTTATACAAAAAAACTAAAAGGATAAATTATGTACATAGAACCCCTTGGATTCCAACTAGGCACATTTTTTTTTTCATGGCTCTAGGAAGCTCGAGACTCCATTTTATATACACCGTCCAGAATGGACCAGGAAACTAACAGCTTCAAGAAATTTAAAAAGAACCTATCTCAAGAAATATTTCTCTCAATCTAATTACATAAAGAGTTGTTAAAACACCACAAATATTTGATTATATTTAAAACACCAACAAATCTATTTTATTTACAAGTACTTCAATCCAAAAATGGATGACATAGTCACTGTTACTGGTCACTGTCACATAGAAGTATGAAAAATAAATTAAAGCTTAACCAACCTCATGAATTTTCCATGGAAGGTATTAAATAAATTCCTCCTCCTTGGTTCATTGGCTCTAACTAACCTATCCCATCGTTTAGGTCTAAAACTTCATTGAGAGAAAAGTTGTCAAGCAACTTTTGCAACTTTTGCAAAAATGCAAAGTTGTTATGAGCAGCTTTTCCTAAGCTCTTACCTAAATGGTCTTAGGTTTTTTTTAATTCCATGGCTAACTCAATTAGACTTCTAACCTAAAATTTAAGACTCAAAACACTCCAAAATCAACTTCCTAAAGATCTAGAGGGTCCATTTCACAATTTGATCCTTGTGTCCTCTAGGACTTTACAATGAGTGGATGGATAAATAAGCCTTCAAATCTTACCCTAGCAAATCCTAGCACTTCAAAAACTTTCCTATTCTTTCCTAACCAACCTAGTCAACTAGGAAAGCAAGATAACAAAAAAAAATAAGGGCTTTCATCCTTGGGGCTCCTGCACCAAAGAGGGATATTAAAGAGGGAAACATAATTATTTAATATGAAATGTTATATTGAGGTTGTATATAAATTTTTCAATATAAAATTCTTTGGGATTTGGCTAGGACATGCTACACCTAGAAAGTCAATACAAACAATAGTTTTTTAGAAGTTTTCCTTGGTTTTCCAAACTTCTCCCATGTGGTTGAACTTCTTTAGGAAATTGTTAGCTTTCCACCAATACAAGTTATGCCTTATTTTAAAATTAATAAATTATTATTATTTATTTTCTACATAAATTACGACTAATGTCTTGATTGATAGGCATAATGGAAAACATCTATAGCTTTAAATGGTCTCACATTTTTCTAATCTAAATTATGTGTCACATTCTACACTTTGCATACTATAGGATTTAAAAAGATAAATTTAATAAAGTTTTGACAAAGTTATGGTTTAAAAAAAATTGTAGTAAAAAAATTATAATTAATTATTTACTTGGAAAAAATTACAAAAAATGTGTTAGATCTACACATGTTTCCTCTACTTGTATCTAAAATCTCATTAAAAAAATTATGGTCTGGTTGTGGTTAGGGTGGTCAAACATACATCTGGCTCTTATCCTTTTCCTAAAAATTTAGTTCTACTACATTAAAATTTCAAATTTACACCCAATGTATTTATTATTTTTAGAAAAAAACTAGTAGTTTAGAAAAGACATTCAATTTTCTACAAATTTTGTTCTTACATTTTTTTAAAAATATATTGACAACCTATTCAAATTTTCACATAAAGTTGCATAACTCTATTTTTAATTTTTATAACCTATTAAGGACGTAGTTTGGTCCACCATGATCCTGCACATACCCATAAAATAAGGTTTTGTGATAGTTTGTTGTGATAGTCAAAGTGTGATCCGTCTAGCTAAGAATCCAAAATTTCATGCCAGGACCAAGCACATTGATGTTCAATATCATTTGTCAAAGATATGGTTGAGAATGGTAGGATGAAGCTAGTTAAGGTAAAGACATCAATGAATGTCAAAAATTATTTGACTATGACTATGAGAACAATGAAATGTAGATGGTGTTTTGAGTCAATGGGCCTCTCAACCCCTGGTGAATAAACAATGATGTTGGAATTGTTGGCATTAAGCAGAATTGCCACTAGTGACAACACTTATTTGCATTCCCAGTGCAAACCAAGCAGAACAGTGCAAACCGAGCAGAACAGTGCAAACTGAGCAGAATAGTGCAAACTGAGCAGAGCAGTGCAAACTGAGAAAAATAGTGCAAACCAAGCAGAACAGTGCAAACTGAGCAAAATAGTGCAAACCGAGCAGGATAGTGCAAACCGAGTAACATTATGTCTACCGAGTCACTAGTATTTATCAAGTTCAAAACCTACCGAGTGGTTAGTATGAACCGTGCCTTCACTTCTACCGAGTGCATGACAATGCCGAGTAATGCAGTGGACGCCGAGTTTCAAAAAGTCACTGAGTTAGTTTGCAGGAACCGTGTAACCATACTTGGGCCGACTTAGTAGCACTTATGTTTATTTGTCAAGCCAACTTTGTAATTGTAATTGTAATTAATTGTTTAGACTTGTATATAAACAATGTTGTAAAAATGCCAAGATGTAATTAGAATGAGTATGAATGTGAAAAAGAAAGAAAGGCAGAGATAAGCGAATTACAAAGGGCTATAGCAGTATAAGGAACAGAAAAGACAAATTCATCACAGAAGGTGATCAGTACATCAATGAATCTTATTCAGCAATCCAGTTGCAAAGCAAGAGATCTACTGTTTCATCCTAACAGGTGAATCAGTACTAAAATCCTTTAACCGGGTAGACTTAACAGTCTTTTGTAAAATATCTTTACCGAGTACATACTTCTTTTGTAAGTTTGTAAAAATCCTCTAACAAGGTGGACCTAGCAGTCCTTATTGCTCCTAGCAGGGCAGATCATTAGAAGTGATCAATTGTAAGCCTTAACTGGCCAACTTTATTCTGCAGTACTAAAGCTTTGTGGGTTTCATCCCCACCCCAGTTTTACTTTCTTTTTGGAAGGTTTCTGGGTAACCAAATCTATGTGTCATTGGTATGAATGCTTTTAAGTTTCATGCTTTCTATATGCAAAAGGATAAAGTAAACTATATGTTAATACATCTGTAATTGAAAGAAAATTTGGAGTTACTGATTCACCCCTCCCCTCTCAGTAACTTGGTTAATTCCTGAATATTTCCAACAATTGGTATCAGAGCTGTATTGGTTCTCAAGATAAAGCTTAACTAGCTTGAGCAAAGATCCAGGACAATGGAGGTATTCAAACTGAACAAGGTGATTGAAAATGAAAAGCTAGATCTGGAAGTGGCCATAGCTAAACTTAAAGAACCAAAAGAACATCTTTCCTAATCCCTAAGAAGAAGGAAGGAACTTGCAAATCAGATGAATGATCAGAATTACATTGAAGAAAAGATTGAAGATCTTTTTCCCTCAGATAGCTCAGATGAAGCAAACAATGCTATCAAAGAACTCCTAGAAAAGAATGGGTCTCTGCAGGAAGAAGTGAGAAAATTAAAAAGAGAACAAGAACTACACTCTACAAGATTTTGTGAGATTTTAGAACAAAGAAACAAGTTGAAAGATGAATTGGATGGAAGGAATAATGAAGTCCAAAATAAAACCCTTCAGCTAGAAAACCCAATTGATCAGATCTCCCATACAAATGAGGAAATCCTGACTCTAAGATCAGAAATAGAAAGCACAAGAGAAGAACTAAGATCTTAAAAGAAAATCAATCTAAGATTGATGGATGACCTAAACACCGAAAAAAAAATCAATGAAGGAATGCTGAAAAGCCAAGAAGACTTAAATCAGCTGTATGAGCGAAATCTTCATAGGCAAAAAGGAAAAGCAGGACTTGGATTCAAAGGAGAAGGTGAATCTTCTAAGCAAGGTACTCAAAGGAATCAGAAACCTACTTGTAATCATTGTGGTAAAATAGGACATACTTCAAATAAATGTTGGAGCAATGAAAAAGCAGAATTCAATGGAAAATGCTACAACTGCAATCAACATGGTCACAAAGAAAATGGATGCAGGGAAAAACCAAGATTCAAAGGTAATTGTCACAAATGCAACAAACAAGGTCACAAGGCATCCGAGTGCAGATCCAAAACATTCAATCTAGCAGAACAAATTATGAAAGCAATGTTTGGATGGGATTACAACACCTGGTGTAGATGTCATTACTGTGGAGAATATGGACACATTAGCATGAACTGCATAAAACATCATCTAAGGAAAAGAGATACTACCATAAGATGCTTCAAATGCACTTAACTCAGTCACATAGCCAGAAATTGCATGAATGCTAGTGAAGTTGAAGATGGAAAGAAGAATGAAGCAACTAAGGTCAGGAAATAGGTGAGACAACAGTGGGTTCCTAAATCTACTGAGCAAACTAGTCCAAGTAATGGAATGGGTGGCTCTACCGACTCAAACCAAATTTCCAAGAAAGCACTCGAACTGTATTCTCATAGACCAATTTCAAGTAGTTCCAGAACCAAATTAAAAGAAAGATCTAAATCAGCATACAAGATGCAATAAGATCACAGGAAGGTCAGTATCAGTCTTTACCGAACGAGGTCGGAGCAATATGAGTTCACCGAGTTGTGAAGTCTTTACTGAGCAATTAATTCATAGTGGGTGATAGTCTGTCAGAATTCATACCCTAATTTGTACTGAGCATTAATGATAGAGTTGTAAACAAAAGGCAAGAAATCAAACTCATTCTTCACTGCGAACTTTAGCACTTTGAGAGCAGAATATTTCAAGAGCAATCCAGCAATTCAAATACTTTTGTGAAAAGAATTCTCTGTGAGCTACCATGGCATCATCCAGCACTTTAGCAAAGAAAGGATCAGAAATGATAGTCCAAGGGGAATGGAGAGCACCAGATTTCAAACTCGTGCCCGCAATTGCAATAGCCCTAGACCCGAACGGAGCTCAATCTCAGATTCCTCCTAAGGTACTACTTATTAATGATATTCGCAATCATTTCAATTGTGCAATTCAAGAAATGGGAAACCTAGAGCTAGATATTGTGTGTGAGGAACTGTGTGTGGATGGTATTCTAAAACCCAAGCACAAACATCTGGAAGACAAGGGACTAGTTCACATTGCACATTTACCTTGAAACTTTCGGGAGAAATGGGTTAGATACATTCTCAGCCATGTACATGATGGAAAGATTTGGCTTGAGCAACCCATAGAGATCACTAAGAAGATGATTCATCAAATCACCGGTCTTCCCATGTTAAACAAAGCTAAAACTACCAAAACCCTAGGTCGGCCAGAACTGGAGAAGAAAACCCTAGCCGAGTGGGACGGTAGAGGCATGAAAGTAAGCAGCATTACTGATGCTGAACTGAAGTTTGGTACAAACATAATTTCCCATAAAATATACAGTTCAAGTCGACAAAATAGTGTATCCTGTGAAGCCATAGACCTAGCATACAAAGTGGTCAATAATAACTTATCATTTGACCTTGCAGATTTATTGTTAAAATAGTTTAACAAGAACATGGAAAGCATTCAAACTTCCAAAAACAATCCATGTAAGTTTGGATCTCTACTAGTCTGTTTATTTTTCTATGTTCAGAAATTCTTCCCTTCCAAAGGAAAAGTAATATGGAGAAAAGATGTGCCAGTTCTTTATGAGATAAATGAATATATTTCAGAAATGGGTGAAAATTTTGAAAGCCTCATGGATAGTTATTTCAAGTCTTTCAAAGAGAAAATGAATGACAAATTCCAGATTCCACAGAAGTTGGTTGAGGATTATAAGGATGATATTTGTTTCATGGTGGACTGTGACAATGTATACGTTCAAGTAGCTAAACCGAGGATTGTACATATAAAACCTCTTCCTTATGAGGTAAACATTGATGAAACAAAGAATATCATTGAAGCCCTTCTTAATCAGCCTGTTAATCCCAAAGCTCCATATTTTGGAACATATGATGAAGAAAAGGTGAGAATTGAATTAAGCATAAAACTTCCACAGGTGGTAAATAAAGGAAAGAAGAGGATAGCCAAAATGCAAATGCTAACCGAGGACAAAGAAGAAGACACTGAAGAAGAAAAGGAAAAGGATGAGAAAATAGAGGAACCAAAACCTGCAAAGAAGAAAGGAAAGGTATTCATCACTAAGGCACCTAAGCCTCCCACTACTATATTTACAAGGAGAAGTGCAAGAGGTAAGGCAGACAAGGTAGACAAAGATATAATATTCAAAAGGCCTCCTCTAACCTTTCAAGAGAAGATCAAACTTTTTAGAGAAGGATCAGGATCTGGAGTAAGTAATATAAAATCTTTTAAATATGAAACAAGAACGGAAATAGAACAAAAGGAGATTGAAGATGCTGTTATTGAAAAGATGGGACAGTGGAAATACTCTCCTAATGAAATAGCCCCACAGGTTCCAACAGCTTTATTAGATCCAATAAAAATGAGATGGACCAATGCCAAGAAAACTGTAAAAGACATATTTGATCAAACCCTGAGACAGTTAATGCCGAGCTTGGAAAATGATGAAATGATGCAGGAGCATCCTGGGTGTAAGAGCAATCTTGCATCACCCAAAAAATTTTCTGTTTTTGAATTCAATAAGGGCTATCCTGTGCAGAGCTGCTATTTATGGAAAGTTACTATTTTTGGTAATTTTCGTCTATGCTCAGAATGATCTAATTTCTTTCTTGGAGGTTCATTTTGGTCATATAAGTCTGCCAGTAAAGTTTCATTTCCAGATCAAGTGTATGTTGGAAGATATTGAAGATTTTCGGTATTGGCAGCAAGGTACAGAAACTTTGAACTCAGTTTTGAAGGCTTTAGAGGCCCCGGATGAGGTCAAAAATTTGGGTGACGGGTGCTTGCATGGGTCAAGCCTGTAGAGCACTTCGTGGCATTTCTAAAATGGGGTTATAATAGCCGAGTGGGTCAACGGGTGATGACTTATGGTCTTCGGAAGTTGGGCCACCTGAAATGGCGAAAAATAATTTTCTTCAAAATTTTTGTTCGGGTTTCAAAGGTTATCTTGAGCCGACTATGATGTAATAAAATGTAAAATAAAATAATTCTAAGTTTGGTCAGCCTTATTGGCTAAAAATTCTGGAACCTTCCCAGGCGGTGGAAAATTGCCTATATAAGGAAGGCTGTATTATTGTCTTAGGCAGTTCAGAATAGTTCTGGGTAGTAGATCTGGGTAATAGTTCGAGGCTTTGTCCTACAGAATATTGTAAGGGATTGCCCATGTGGCTTTGCATATTGTAATTCTGAAAGTTTGTAATTCCACATTTGTGGAGATAATAAGAAGCCAATTTTCTGTTCTTGCATATTGTTGTTGTTTCTCTATTTTTGTTATGTGTTTGTGGTATTAAGGGGAGCACCCTTCATCATGAAATAAAGAAGGCATTGAAGGAGAATGAAAATAAGATGACACTGAAGTTCAATACTTGTTTGATTCTGATTAACAATATTGAATCGGTTGTGAAGGCTGCAAATGCCACATGGAAGAACATATACCATCTTCACCAACCGAGTACTGAAACAGTTATAATAAAAGACATTGAAGATGACAGTGATGAATAGGAAGAAGCCACTGAGGTAGATGATACTATGAGGATAGTGGCAGAAGTCATTGCATCACTCCCTACCTCTCCAGTAAAAGTTTCTACATCTAGCCCGGAGACACCTTCAAGCATGGTTGTGACAACTTCAACATTTGTCCAATCACCTATAGCAACAACAGAAGCAACTACCATTTCTTCTACCGAGTTGCAGTCTCCCACTTCATCAAGTTTTCCAGCAGTAAGTATTCCAATTTTTTATTCTACAAGTGTAAATACTTTAAGTTCTCTAGTAGACAGTATACCAGTCTCTATAGCCAGTCCTACTATGTCTACTGTCACTACTACTAAGGCATTAAGTACAGATAAGCCTAAGGCTCAACCAAGTATAAGATTTTTGGGCAAGAATATAGTAGAGGATATAGACCTAGATGAAGAAATAGAGATTCCAACATTGGATTTTGCAAATCTATCAGCGGATCAAATGCAAAATATAGGTGAAATCCTCCAAAGGAAAGCGAAGCAAAAGAAACTTAAAGAGGAGAGAGACAAGGAATATCAAATCATTAAGGATGCTAAGGACATTTTGTCTGAAGCATTAGGTATTAAAGTAGACTCCTCTCAACATATTTTGTTACAATTAGCAGAAGCAGTAAATAAGTACAATGAGGGTTCATCTGGGATAGAAAAGTTAGTTGAAAGAGCCGAGAAGAAATTCAACAATAAAGTGCTTGAGCACATTGCTCAGCACATAGCTATTAATCAAGTCGAATTGTCTTCAGTTTTGTCAAACATTAAATCTACCTATTCGAATGTTACCTCTCTTTTGACCAGACTATGCAATGTTGCCGAGTTCACCAAGGATGTCAAGGATAAAATGAATAAAATTGATGAGGATTTGAAGATTAGCATACAGAAGCTGCAACTTGAACCAAGTTCAAACTCTGCTCATCACATGAAAATCTCATACCTATCAAATATGTAGTCAGAACTACTGAAAGAAGACACAAGGATCCGGTCCACACTGCTAGACATTCAGAACATGATCCTTCCCATCATGAATACAATGTATAAGCACATTGAACATTCCAAAACATTAATTCATGACAATCAGTTCTCAATAGCAGATCACATGATTGAACTCTCTGCAGAAGTCCAAATTGCAATCCAAACATGCAAGATTCTGCAAGAAAATTGGGACAGAACGCTGGCACTGATAATGAAGGTACATTCTATTTTTCTATCATATTTTGGATTCTCTCTGTAAATCACTTGTATATACACCTTTGGCATTATCACCAAAAAAAGGGAGATATGTATAGAAGGAGATATGTATAGAAGAAAAAGTTAGCACATTGAAAGGGGGAGATAATGTATAAAGCCCTATAACAAAGACAAATTTTGAAAAATCAAAATAAAACTCAGCATGGTTCATGTATATAAGTTTTGGGCAATAAGTGTTTTTGTCACTAATGCCAAAGGGGGAGATTGTTGGCATTAAGTAGAATTGCCACTAGTGACAACACTTATTTGCATTCCCAGTGCAAACCAAGCAGAACAGTGCAAACCGAGCAGAACAGTGCAAACTGAGCAGAACAGTGCAAACCAAGCAGAACAGTGCAAACTGAGCAGAATAGTGCAAACCGAGCAGAACAGTGTCTACCAAATCACCAGTATTTACCGAGTTCAAAACCTACTGAGTGGTTAGTATGAACCGTGCCTTCACTTCTATCGAGTGCATGACGATGCCGAGTAATGCAGTGGACGCCGAGTATCAGAAAGTCACTGAGTTAGTTTGCAGGAACCGTGTAACCATACTTGGGCCGACTTAGTAGCACTTATGTTTATTTGTCAAGCTGACTTTGTAATTGTAATTGTAATTAATTTTTTAGACTTGTATATAAACAATGTTGTAAAAATGCCAAGATGTAATTAGAATGAGTATGAATGTGAAAAAGAAAGAAAGGCAGAGATAAGAAAATTACAAAGGGCTATAGCAGTATAAGGAACAGCAAAGACAAATTCATCACAGAAGGTGATCAGTACATCAGCGAATCTCATTCAGCAATCCAGTTGCAAAGCAAGAGATCTAATGTTTCATCCTAACAGGTGAATCAATACTAAAATCCTTTAACCGGGTAGACTTAACAGTCTTTTGTAAAATCTCTTTACTGAGTACATACTTCTTTTGTAAGTTTGTAAAAATCCTCTAACAAGGTGGACCTAGCAGTCCTTATTGCTCCTAGCAAGGCAGATCATTAGAAGTGATCAATTGTAAGCCTTAACCGGCCAACTTTATTCTGCAGTACTAAAGCTTTGTGGGTTTCATCCCCACCCCAGTTTTACTTTCTTTTTGGAAGGTTTCTGGGTAACCAAATCTATGTGTCATTGTTATGAATGCTTTTAAGTTTCATGCTTTCTATATGCAAAAGGATAAAGTAAACTATATGTTAATACATCTGTAATTGAAAGAAAATTTGGAGTTATTGATTCACCCCTCCCCTCTCAGTAACTTGGTTAATTCCTAAATATTTCCAACAGGAATCCCTCTCATTTCTCTTGTGAGAGATTTGTTAGGAAAATGGTGTGTAAACCATGTAGTTATAAAAAGGTTATGTTGATACTTGAGAAACAGGGGCTCACAGGCATCATCCCCAAGTTGGTGGTTGCAAGGGATTCCCCTCTTGTTGACTCTAGTCCCATGATCAACTATGGGTCCAGGGGGGAATGCACCCTGGCAACAATTTTTTGAGGTAATGTACCCTAACCAAAATTTCAATTCTAATTTTCCATTGTGAATTCTGACCATTTACCATTGGGTCATAAGTCCAATGGTGGATATTTTGTGCACCTTTATTAGGTGGTTTTATTTATGGTTTTGTGATACCATTGATGATTTCATGTATTTTATATCTTGTATATCAGGTGCATGAGATGCATTGTAATGTATTTTGAGAGTCTGATAACTATTGAGTTTCCTTTGGATCTTCGTTAGTGATGATACTCATGTGAGAAGGTTTCTCTATGAGTATATTATAATCTATTATTATTTACTGAATAATATATTGGGTGACTTTGAAGTGTGTGTCTTTCTCTCAAAAGGGTTTTCCCTATGTAAATCATTATGTTGTGGCATGCATGTTATTTCTATTATTTTTTGTAAGTGTTGTAAAGATCTAATAATTTTTTTACATTACCCTCCCTCAAGGTTAGTGTAGGATATTGTTTTGATACCATGATTTCCTTACAACCTTTATGTATTTGAGGTGTCATGTCTCATTTCTTATTATAAAAGTATTTTATATGTTAATCTCTCCCTCTTTTTCTATCATTGCATTTTCTAAGGCTTTATGGATTCTTCATAATCATGGGTTTTTTCCTTTTCTTTTTTCCCCTTTGAAATCTTGTGTCTCCTTTCTAACTCTTGGTGTGTGTTTTCTTGGATATATATTTTCATGTTTATGGTAATATCAACCTTCAAACAATTTCTCATTTATTAGTACTTTCTCAGTACTTTTGATCATAAGTTTTGCATATATGAGGGTAACAACTCTTATGGAAGGTTTAATGACTGTGGGACATAATGTGGGTCACTAAGAAACCTTAGAGATTGAGAAGTCAACTCTTCATGAGTTTGGTTTTGAGGAAAGGGGAAGAAGTACTAAAAAAAAATATAATCTAAGACAATATGCTAGAAAATTTGGTAAAACTTTGAGTAGCTTCAAGTAATTTCAGATCCCACACCATACAATAGAAAAAAAGCATAATCCTAATAGAATGAGCATGTAGTAACTATCCCTTTATTGTTGAAATGAGAACAAAGTAACAAGATCCCACATATAGACTAAAATATTCACATCATTTAGTTGGAGCATATACAAAATCTCTAAGGATAATGCAAATTTCCTACTATACCCCTTATTCATCTATCAATATTTTATTATTTATCCATGACATGATATAATTTCAAATGTTCTTGACTATTCTTAAACTGAAAGAGTTAAAAAATGATTCAACCTAAGAAGTTTAGATAGATTAAAACCATGAGTCAGAAATGAGATGAGAATAATCAACTCACTTGGCATAGAACATCCATATATATATTTGTAACATAAAATAAAATGGGATGGATTGAGATGATGGATTGATTTTAATTCACCTAGTCTTTTATACACATTAGGGAAAGAGAAATGGGGATCCACAAACATAATCTTTAAGAGGACCCAAATTAGTTTAACAAAACCAAAATGGATGTACATGTGCTAATCAAAAACTAAAATCCTTTTAAGGGAATGTACTTAAGGATCATTTCTTGTTTGATTGTTCTTTCTCTTTAATGTAAATGATTGATTGATTAATGCTAATTAAAATTAAGTGATCCAATGCTACTCGATTGATTAATTGTAATGCAAATAAAATAGAAGCACGTGTAATAACCAAGCACATAAAAAAACCTAATCTGATATCTAAAGATAAGTGCTATTAAATGACCAAGAGGTAAATTGAACTCACCTTGAGGGATAGTAGAGGTCACAAGATTAGATCTAAAAATGTACTGTCAGCCTCCCGCAGAAATTGAAACTGAAGTAGATATGGAACCGGCAAGCTGGCAAGTGCCGACTGTGAAAATTTGAAGGCTCTAGGAACAGGTCAACTTTGAGTACAAGTCAACTTGGGTATAGGTCAAGGTCAACCTATACCTACACTATCAAAAATTTTGAGATTGGAATGTCTAACAAAAACTATAACCCTAGATTTTCCAATTCTAGTCCCGAAAACTTGAAAAACCTGTAAAACTTGCAAATCTTCTCCTACATAAGAAAAATGGAAATTTGTTGGAGAGGAAGGGGCTTTCCTTGGTCAAGCCCTCATTTAGGAATTAACCTTAGCATGTAAAAACAAGACAAATGTAAACATTCACCTTACTTTTCAAACCTTTATGGATAGATTTAAATCTGCTATCCATAAAGATATATGAATGATTGTATGTATGTTGATGTAGAATGTAGGATATCTTCAAAAATGAAATAGATCTACAAGTGTCAAATCATAAATCATGGATACAAGTATGCTTGGATTTTTTAATGGATGTGCAATGTGGATGAATGTAGATCTCCTCTCTTCATGGCCAACTCCACTAAATCCTTGAAGAAATAAGCTAGATCTATGAAAGTAAATTCTTTCTTGAATGCCTTTAATGAATCCTTTCTTGATTTTCTTGAAATCTTTGAATAAACCTTGAACTTGATAGCTTTCTTGCAAATAAAAGTCTGAATTTCTTTGGGCATGCATGGATTGCATAAAGAACTTTTGGATGATCAAATGAAGGGAAAATACCTCCTTTTATAGAAACTTGAAGTAAAAATATATGGAGGCTGACAACAAAGAGTGGGAAAGAGAGATACCTTGCATCAAACCCAGGGAAAAATCACTATTCAAAACCCTAGGTATAGGTTGAAATCAACTTGTACCAGGTATAGGTCGAGGTCAAATTATACCTGAGGGTACAAAACTCAAGAAAAGAAACCTAGATCGTGAGAGGTATTGAGAGTTTTGAGGGAAATACAGGGAAAAATATGGGAAAAAATGAGAAATCAAGCATAAATGCATCCATGTTCTAGGAGATAACTAAAATGGGATCTAATAAGTCTGTGAGCTTCCAAATTAATGGGTGTTAACTTTTACGAGAGCACAATATTCAATGATCATAATAGTATTAGCAAAGTTTCAAAAGAATAGTCAAACATAAAATGACTTGAACTTCACTTGTAAATTAAAGTCTAAAAAAATTATAGTCTTAACAAAAATATTGAAAATAAAATAGTCTCTCTAAAATTCAAAACCCTCTCAACTAAGCCCCCCTTTTTCCTTTAGAATTCAACCCGTCACTAATAATATTCCCCCACTCTAGTAAAATTAAATGTCTGTCAGTACCCAAAAAGATAACCATGATGAAGTTGCAAATGAATTTGTTGTAACTATTTGATAGCATATTGCATCATTATGATTAGTTCCCTAGACACATGGAGAGAATTGTTTCCCTCATCTGATGTTATTATTATCGCTAATAGCTTGACATTGAAGTTTCTATTTTCACGGCTTGCTCTGAGACACACATTGCATGGGTGAGCACTTTTACTGATCTCCCTTTTGCTTCCTCTGAAAAATTCCTATGAGTGTGACATGTGGTGTTCCCACTCAAAAGGGGCCCATAGAAAGGAAGAAAACAATACTATTGGCAAGTATCCACCAGGGTGTATTTTGAACATCTTTTTGAGAACAAAAAATGAAAAATGTCTACTATGACACCAAATGGCACTCAAAATTGAATCAGCCTCAAGCTACATGAGTGGGGTTGTATGTAGCCCCACTCATTCACCAAGGGTGGAGATAAGGGCTCTTAATTATTCAAATGGTAGAGAGTGACCCTATAGTAATTTGAACCTTGGTTGTTGGCTCTATAGGCATGAAGCCCCACAATTTCACCAAAGGATCATTCCCTTAAATATTTATGAACCTTGTTTGTAAATAGTACTAGAAAGAAGCCCCACTATTTCACCAAGGTTCAAGTTCAAAGATATAAATTTTTGACATGGTAGAGAGCTACCCCATGAGGATTTGAACCTTAGTTTTTGGCACTACAGGAAAGAAACCCTTCCATTTTAGCAAGGGTCAAGCCCATAAATTTTTTGAACCTTGGTTATAAGATCTACAGATAAGAAGCCCCACTCATTCACCAAGGTTCAAGGTAAGGGATCTCAATTATTGACACAATAAAGAGTGAACCTATGGGGATATAAACATTGGTTGTTGGCCCTATAGGAAAGAAGTTACACCATTTTACCAAAGGGTCATACCCTAAAATTTTTGAACCTTGGTTGTAAGATCTATAGGAAATAAGCCCTACTCATTCACCAAGGGTCAAGGTAAGGGCTCTCAATTATTGACATGGTAGAGAGAGACCTCGTAGAGATTTGAACCTTGGTTGTTGGCTTTATAGCCAAGAATTCCCACCATTTTACCAAAGATTCATTCCCAAGATTTTGAACCTTGGTTGTAGGCTCTACATGCAAGAATCCCAACTCATTCATCAAGGGTCAAGGTAAGGGCTCTCAATTATTGACACAATATAGAGTGACCTCATGGGGATTAGAACCTTGGTTGTTGGATCTATAGGCAAGAAGCCCCACCATTTCACCAAAGGGTCATACCCCTCTAAGGGATTTGTTTTTTTATGAATTTTGTTATTGTTTATCCCTCCTTCCTTTGTTTTCATAATAATTTTATCCCAAGAAATCATAGATTATTTTTTCAGATTTACTTTTTCTAGAAAAAGGTTTGTAGTTTCTTAGTGATATTACCTCTAATGCTTGTTGGAAGGTTGATGCATGTAAGTTGGAAAATGGGGAGGGTTGATAATATAAACTTTATCATTATTTCTCTCCCTGTTGAAGAGATCCATTTACCTTTCCAAGATTCTACCCTTTTATCCAGCTTAGCCAATTGTTGATCCAATAGTTTATATGTTCTCCAACCTTTGTCAAGGGGTAATCCTACATATATACAAGGTAGATTTCCAATGTTAAATAGTAGAATGTTCCTAATTTTGGTTTCTATATTCTGATTTATCTTAAAGAAAAATGTTTCTAATTTTTCTTTTTTAATGTGTTACTTGGATTTTGTGGTGTATACATTCAAAAAAAATTAATTTGTTCTACTTCTTTCTTTTTTTCTTTCCCTACTAACATTGTATCATCAAAAAACTACTGGTGTGTAAGAGATTCTAATTCACTTTTCATTTTGACTCCTTTTAGGAGTCCATCATTTATATCTTTTGTGAGGGATATATTGGTGGTCAAAAATGCTGGACCATTTTGAGGCCAACTGACAGGCACAACAAGTGCCTCTGCAATTCTGGCTTGATTTAGCCAAGGCTAGTAGGCTTGAATAAAAAATGCTTTATAATTGCACAAATATGTGCACAACAAAAGAAAATCTTTCCAAAGGGGGTTAACAGTCCTTTGGAGAAAAATAAACCTAATATCCTAATCATCAGATAACTTGAAATCTAAACTAAGGCTAGAAAGTAATGCTAAACCTAATTGAATGCTTTGTAAAGATGATAACAAATAGGATATGTAAAATGAAATTAAAGGAATAGGATGCCAAAACTAGCAACAAATGATTAGATGAACAAATTCCATTTATCAATAAGACCAGTGCCTATTTCACCCTGGGCAATAGAGTCAATCCAATCCTCAACTCTTTGTACAACCTTAGAGATAGTTTTGCATTTCAAAGCAAATTGCAAGGATTTGATTCAGAAGACAGTTTTCAAAATATTGAAACATGCATTGAATTCTGAAGACAAGTCATAAAAACTCATCACTTTGATTTGCATTCAAATGTGTGTGAACTATTGCAGACAATTAATTGAATTTAACTCCTCAAATGACAACCCAATTGACTTTGGCCACAAATCAAAAGGATTCTTAACCATGCAAAATGAGCAGACCAATTAATAAATCAAAATGTAGTAAGATCACACATCATTTTAAATGATCACAATAAAGAAATCAAGATTGATTTATCCAAGGGGCTAGTTGAGGGAATTGAAAACCAATACACAGATGGAAAACAAAAACAACTTATCTTTTATTGATATTGAAAAATTTGTACACCAGAATTCATGTTGCAGCTGTTGAACAATCCTTTCCTATGAAAATTGAAATTCTTGTAATTGTTGTCTACAATTAAATACATATAAATATTAATCCCAATAGTTCCCTGTGAAAGGACATGCCCTTTCACAGGACCTAATTATTCAATTACCCTAAAAACAAACCATAACAATGGTTGTTCGGGAAAAAACTCCCCTATAATTACATTAATTTTGGTGTGTTGTGCATAATAGTTTACCTTTTAATTTCCTGCACACAAAAAACACTCAATATTAGTTTATTTTAAACCTAAAAATAAAAATCATTATATATGCAATATATTAATCTTATATAAAAACTATCTATTATTTATTAATAATTAATTGAAAATAAATAAGCATCATAAATAAAAAATGAAAATGAAAATTTAATTATATTTCGCACATATACGTAATAGTGAAAAATAAAATTAAACATTAATAACAAATCACTCATATTACTTGTCACAATACAAGCAAGTATATTAATTATTAAAAAATTTCAAGAATGAGATAATTCCTTAAATTAATAAAATGACATTAGGTAGTAATATGTTATTTTTATTTCTAAAATAAAATGAGTTCATATACAAACAAAATAAAATGATGCTACATAAACATGTGTTAGAAATTTTTTTGGGGTAAAAGACTTTTACGATTTAACCCTAGTGAAAGAAAAAATTGCATTCACTTAAAATCAAAATAATCATAATGCAAATCAATATTTCAACTAAACATTTCTTTTAGGGTTTTAAAAAATAAAGAATAACACCAATTAATTTCCATCAAAACCCTAAGAGATAAATAATCAACCTACATACCTTTTACCCTAAAAAATTTAATTTTTAAAAATAATTAACATGAAAAATCAAATTAAGTATATATGGATACATAAAAATTAATTTCAAAAAACCCTAATATACTTATATTCATCAAATGATATCCTCTCTAACATATTTTAACTTTTAGGGTTTTTTGGGGGCTAAATTAAAAAATCGTGATTAATGCTCATAGAATTAAAAAATTTATATCCCACAAACAATATTAATTCTAATAATTTATTTCAAAGGTGATAGGATTATCTTAAATTTATACATTTATTTACATATACACTCTCGAAGAATAATATAGAGCAATTGGTAGGGGTAGGGTCGGGTAGTTAGGTAGGAAAAGGAATGGGTCGAGAGGTCGAGTGTTCAACTCCCTCTCCCTATTCTTTTTTCTAAATTTAGAAAAATAGGTAAATATGTAAATAGAATAATAATCACATTATTTAAATTAAAAAGACAATTAGGGAAGAGATAACCCCCTATGTAAGAAGTTGTTTTTATTTCTCACCTGCACATAAAAACAAAAATAAATAAGTATTTTCTCCTAACCCTCTCGAAGAAAACAAGTAGACTAACTGGTTAGGGGGTAGGAGGGTAGATAGGTAGGAAAATAGGTCAGCTTGAGAGGTTGAGTGTTCAACTCCCTCTTGCTACCTTTTATTCAACCTATTTTACTTTTATTTTTAGAATTATTATTATCTAAAAAAAAATATGCGTAAAATAAAGTGATTTATAACCTAAAAATAAAACACACACATGCCTTTTATCCATTTAAATTTTTATCAAAGGAAATCTATAAAATATGACAAATATGTATTATACTTCCCTGACAATTTCGTTCTATTTTGGCCTGAATTTTTTAGGTGCCAACAGGATCTATCCAAAGCTTTAGCCATAATAATGAAGATGAAGGGGGATATAGGGTCCCCTTTGCTAGGATCAAGAAATACTGAGAGGTGGGGAGGTGAATCATTATTGCAGCACTTTTGTTCCTTTTATAACAATTTAAACTTAACCAAGCAGCAGCTAAAATAAGAAAAACACATACATTTAAAGTAAATAACTCATAAAACCATAATTTATTTTCGAGGAAACGCTAGAAAAGGGAAAACCATGGTGGGGATGGTACCCAAAAATGATGCACTAAAAGTATTGTGTCCCTATTAGGATATCTTTCCCTATTAGGAGTAGAATATCACATTAGTACAAGTCCTTATTAGAGGACAGACCATGTTAAGATTCTATAACCTTGTTAGGGGTGAATATAAAATAGAGCTCACAACTCTTACAAAGGATTCTTTGTCCAGTATTACAAAAGTATCATGTAACAACAAAAATGAACTAAAATAGCATTTGTTATGCCAAAGAAGTTCCAGTAATATCTCACAACATTCTCTGCATTATTTTGACATCCAAATGCATTCGGACACACCATCACAACTTTGTATATACTCGATCTCATAATCTTTCTAGTCAGATCACAAGTACATCACAAATGTATCCAACACATATTCAAATAGAAAATACATAGTCAGAGATCATATCTCAAAAAAGATAGGTTAGGACCCAAACCAAATCCAAAGTAGCACTCCTAGAATCTACATGTTACTCCTTAAACTTCACGACCTTGTGTCTGCCCTGTTATACTGCTATACTATCTTTGTGTAACCATATTGAGTCATAACTCTCTCTAGTCAGTCTAAAATACAAGTGACCTTAACTAAAGGTCTCTTAAGATCTATTGGATACCAATTAGTTAATGGGGACTGCAGTTGAATGCATCCATAACATCAAGTAGGAGTAGAATGTCGGTTCCCCTATAAAGATTGATGATATCAAAGATGATGATGAGGACCAGACTGGGTCGGGCAAGTGTACTAGATCTTCCAAGAAGAAGAAGATATAGGAGAGGATTATGGAGCTCTTATATCTCAATGTGGCCATTAGTAAGATGTCTAATGCCAAAAAAGACATGGAGGCAACTCTTCTGGAGTTTGCCTAGTTTCTTGTTACTTTTTTTTTCTTATTTTTTTATGTGTTTCTATTTTTGGGTGTTGATTTCTATTTATAGGTTTTTGGTTGGTTTTGTTGCTGATTTTTGGGTCTGCTGGCGGGTTGGTTTTTAGCCCCAATTCTTTTTGGTGGGTTTAATGTTTAATCTTTTGTAACTACCTTGTAAGGGTTTTCGAATCCCCACAAGACCTTTTTTACCATTATTCAAAAACTAAAGGTCTACTACATGCCATAATACATTCCTCTAAGTTTGCATGACTTCATTCTTCACATGCCATGCTTGCTAGGGAAAACTATTCAATTGTACCCTGTCAACTGCTTCCTAAACTTAGTCATTTTTCCAATGCAAACATCCAAAACTGAACTAAACTCCAAACAATTATGCCAATGAGTAGTGTTTCCATAAATGACAACCTCTATGCTATAAACATCAAGCCACTTGCAAACAATTTCCCCCTTTGGCATTAATGGAAGAACTTAGTAAAAAATGATTTAAATGTCAAATGCCAAACTACTGACTGTATATCTCTTATATATTTATCTATACATTTTTCACACTTATTACTCCCCCTTTGACATCAATGGAAAAGGTGTACTAAAAATGTGGCTATATACAATTCAAGAATGTAGATCTTCTCACCAACACAATTCATACCATATGAAGTATATCTTGGAAAGAGGTTTCCAAGATCTTTGTATCTGCTTCCCATGTTTTTGCCAAGGTTAGACCAACATGTATTAGGCCATTCAAAGAAAAGGATGAGATCTCAATATTTTTCATTAATTTTGGTATGACTTCATCAAGAGACTTATTTTCTATCTCCATATCCTCAAGGTTTTTTTCCAGAACTATTAGTTTTAGAGTACTTAGACTCAACACTCCAAATCTGCCTAACACTCTTCCCTTTTCAACTTCAAGCACACTAATTTTGTCCAATATTTTAGACACTTTCCTTTCTAACTCTGTAACATTTTGTGAGGAGGATCCAAATTTCTTTACTAGTTCATCCAATGTCTTCTCATCATTTTTCATCATGTCTTCAATATTCTTCATGTGTTTAAAAGGATTTATATAATGGCTCTATAACATCCTTCCATGCTTTATGCAAGACTTAATTTCAGGAATAGTGGTACTCAGTATACCTAAGTCCCATCTAATAGATTTGTATGCCTCTTCTAATTTCTTCACCATGTATTCTCTTTCAGTCTTAAATGTTGTGACCTTTTCCAATGAGTTGAAGTGAACATTGAAGCCATCAAGAACTTTGTTCAGATTATCTACTACATCCTTTTCTTGAAAGGTGAAAGGTATGGGTAAGAGTTTGTTTATTTTATCTACTACCTTGTCAAGTACCTTTGTCTTATTTTTTGTCTATTGTTTTGACCTTTCCTTGGCCTTCACAAAGGCTATAAGAGATGGCTTCATGAGCTCTTCCTCATGCATGTCATCAACATTTATGATCACTGGCATGTTGTTGCTTGACAAAAATTGTGCAGAAGAAGTGAATAAATCCTTACTAGGATAGGGACAAAAATAGAATCTTTTGTTTCTTCCTCATTAATAGCATTATTCCCTTCATCTATGATTTCCCTTAGTTCTTCCTTTGTTATAATTCCAATATCAATCATTTGTTGAATTCTGGCCTGTATTTTTATCAACCTCAAGAAAAATGTTGTCATTCTTTTGAAAGCGGTCAATGTCATCCTGCGAGGTGCCCAAACACATAGGAACATTTGTCATAAATAATTCTGGTTGTTGCACATTTTTGTAGAATTGATTTATATCATCCTCATCAATGGGTGGTTCCTTTTGAGCTATTGTAGATGATTTAGAAATGCTAATATCTTTGGGTTTAACACTTTTTATTTTCATAGCTACCATAGGAGTGCCTTCACACAACATCAATCTATGAAGTGCCTTGTTTGTTTCTTCTTCTACTTTATCATGTTTTCTGGCCATTAGTTTGATCAATCTGGATTTAGTTCTCTGATAAGGTTTCAACTGGTTGAGTAGTCTCTCTATCTCATTATGTGAGATAATAAGATGCATGTCCTCAGTTGTTTTTTTATCTCATTTTATTATCTTCTTATAGAGCTCTCTTTTTCCTCACTTCCACACTATTATACAACTCCTTAGGAATACTACCTTCCAATTCAATTAGGTTTTTTTTGAAAGCCAACATGTGATTTATCACTATGTCTTCTATTTCAATCTTCTCACTATCAGTATACCTTTTAAAATATCTGGATAGTGAATTTAACTTACCTTTAGTAACAATCATTTTTTCCAAGATAGGTAGACCAGGTTTCTGTAGTTTCTTAGGTGTTGATTTCTCTTTCTCTTCTTTCTTTTTCTTTGCAAGGGATTCTTCCTTGGGAAGGGTGACCAATTTTTTCCTTTTTAGACCTGGCCCAGAACTCATCATCTTGGGTCTAGAGGACCTTTTTTTTCTTGTAGATGGTTCTTGTCTCTTTTCTTTAGTTTTGACTATTATGATCCTTTGTGATGTTCTCCCTAGAAGGGATGAGAGATTGACCTTGTGTTTTAACCACTTTTGGAGGTGGATCTGAGATGATTACAAATTCTAGAGACTGTGGAGGTGCAAGCTCTAAGATCACTTGTTTAGTAGACCTCTAAAATATTTTTCCTTATATCTACCATAACTCCTTTAGGTACTCCTTTTTCTTGAGAACATTTTCAACAAACTTTTCTATTTTCCTCTTCCTCACACCCTTCAACAATTTTTCTTTAATTTTTAGAGACTTCTCTTCATAAGTTCCATATCTTTCCTCAATGGGATCTATCACAAATGTAAGGATATGTTCAAAGTGTGGAATTAGGATTTGGGAGCTCACCTCATATCCCATTTGACACAGGGAAAGGATGGAGGATCCAATAAGGGATGGTTCAAACCTACACTACAGATTATAACAACAACAAGCACAACAAAATTCAATAATATAATGCTTCAAAATATAATTTCATTCAACATGCCCGACTATGAGGCCTTCTAGGTTGCCACCTTATACAATGAATTTGTAAAGTATCCAAGCTAGTCCAGCTCTGAAACACATTAGCAACTAATGGAAACACTAAGCAAAATCTAAACTTGAGCTCGCAAGCCTCCAAGCAATCTCCTTGTCTCCAAGCATACAAACCACTAGCTCTATTGTTACAATATCAGACAAAAAATCTGATCTTCAAGATCTCACAGGATCCAATTATGATACTTCAACCTTCTACTATCTCCTCTACTACCAATCTACCCAAGCTCTCAATATATAGCCAGTTAAGCCACAAGTCGTCCAGTCAGGCTTTTAATTACATTGTAGGTCCAGTCTGGAGGATTAAACCAAAACTAATGCAAGAATGATCAAAACTTAATATGACTTTACATTTAGGTCCACACATGAACCAATAACATTTCCTTAACTATGCAAGGCCCCATTTCATCACACAGAACCACACAAGAAGAAACACTCCACATTTCACGTGAAAATTGGCTGAAAATAGGTACTTGAGAAAAATGGTCATAACTATTTACTCATAATGAATTAGGACTTGCTCTCTTAGAAGAAGATATTAATTTAGGTCCTCTTAAATTCATTAAGAGAACAAAGGCTTATTCCTTAAGGATCAATAGCTACATGACACGCAATCAGCACCAAAACTGGAGGAAAATATGGCTCCAACATCAAGGAAAATAGTTGTAACTTTGAAACAGTCCATCCAATCTTTATGTACTCATAGGAGAAGGTTCTCAAATAGGTCCTCAACATCATGTAATCTTTGCACAACATAAAACCAATAAATGAAATGATTACAATGCAAACAACAAAAAATACGAAATGTTTTTTGGTTGATGCAAGATTGCTCTAAGCCCGAGATGCTCCTGCATCAGACACTCCAGCTAAATAAAAGAAAGTTCTCATGAAATTTTGAAGGGAATTATAATAGGTATGTTCCATATCTATTCTTAACCCATATCTCCTCCTATCCTTCATTCCATGCTATCTTTACTTTATCCACTGTCACACTCAGCAAATCGACTTGTCTTGCACTTTTCTCATCTTTCCTTTCTGCTACTGACTGAAACTAATTTTGACCATCTTTTCCATGGTTGATTACACCAGCACTTCAATGAATCACATCTCCTCCAGACTTATTAATTAGTTCAGCATAATCTATAGTCCTCTCTGTCATGAGTGTCATCATTTTCTACACTATCTTTGTCAGAAATTCCATCTACCTCTTAATCCCTATAAACTCCTCAACTATGTTATTCTCTTTCAAACTCAACTTCTGTTCATCCACAGGAATAGGTTCATCAACTCTCTGCTCCTGACATTTGTCATAAGTACAACACTTGATAACTCCACATACCTTAGCTCCAACTTTTGGCAAGGGTATTAACTTATTCCTAGATCTACCATGGATTACCACATATGTATTGGCATGACCATCAAACATAACATGTCTATCAAATTGCCAAGGTCTCCCAAGCAATATATTACAAGCATTCAAACCACTAGCTCTGCTGTTACAATATCAGGACAAAACATCTAATCTTCAGGATCTCACAGGATCCAATTATGATGCTTCAACCTTCTACTATCTCCTCTACTACCAATCTATCCAAGCTCTCAATATATAGCTAGCTAAGCCACAAGTCGGCCAGTCAGGCTTTTAATTACATTATAGGTCCAGACTGGAGGATTAAACCAAAACTAATGCAAGAATGATAAAAAATTAATGCAAATTTACATTTAGGTCTACACATGACCCAATAACATTCCCTTAACTACACAAGGCCCCATTTCATCACACAAAACCACACAAGAAGAAACACTCCATGTTTCACATGAAAACTGGCTGAAAATAGGTACCCAAGAAAAATGGTCATAAATTTTTACTCATAATGAATTAGGACTTCTTCTCTTAGGAGAATATATTAATTTAGGTCCTCTTAAATTCATTAAGAGAGAAAAGGCTGATTCATTAAGGATCAATGGCTACATGATGCACAATCAACACCAAAACTGTAGGAAAATATGACTCCAACGACAAGGAAAACAATTGTAACTTTGAAACAGTCCATCTAATCTTTATGTGCTCATAGGATAAGGTTCCCAAATAGGTCCTCAACATCATGTAATATTTTCACAACATAAAACCAATAAATTAAATGATTAAAATGCAAAAAATAGAAAATAGCAAATGTTTTTTGGTTGATGCAAGATTGCTCTAAGCCCAAGATGCTCCTGCATCACCATTGGATGACATCATCACACTCTAGGCTCAACTACCTCAACACATGACCAATCAATTTATACCATAAAGGAGATATTTTCTCTTTATTTTTCCACTAATTCCTTAGGTATCATTTTCCTTTGTTTCATTTCATTTTGAAATACTTTCAGCATGCCAAATATTTCACCATTTACCCACTTCTTATCCTACATCATGTAATATTTGCTAATCTAGGTAGTAGTAGGTTCATCTTCTTTCCACGCATGAGGATGCATGCCTGGAAACTTATGTACATGTAAAATAAAATATGCAATATAAATGACCCAAATCTGAATGCATTTGATTTATCATGTTTTATCCTTCTCATATTTTCTAGTAGTTACAATCTAAGGATTTCAAAAACATCATAGTGCTCATTTTCAATAGCCATTTTGTAAGCCATGTGGCTTATTACTATGGAAACAGAGTTCACTCTGCTTCTATACTAAATTTTGTAACCAAGGATCATTGTGATAAACCTAACATCCTTCTTCTTGATGTCATTTATGGTCATATCTCTTTTATCCCATTTGAAGCCAGTCAGGGTCTCAATTTCCTTTTTGGTATTCTTCACAACCATAAATTTTTTTCCTGCATTCTCTAGACCAGTGACTAGGTGAATTAGGTCTTTATTAATCTTGATTGGTTGGTTACCAATCCAAAAGAACTGATCATGGATATAGCTAAGCATAATTTTCATCCATTCAGGTTCATCAAACTCATATAACTCAATATAAGGTAAAATGTTTAGGTTTTCCAATCTCACGAATGAAGACTTCAATTTTCCTTCATCATCCAACATGTTTAAAAACTCATTGTGTATATCTATGTCACCAATTGATTCATATTTTCAATGTATGTAAGATCTAATGTCTTCTACATGCAACACTCCATGTGTGGTTTGTGAAGTTGCACCCTTTGGTTCATCTTCCATCGATTTAAATGGATGTTTCTTGAATTTATACCTAATTCTTTCTTTTACATCTAAAATATAAGGTGCTTCCATGATTTCACATTGTGAAAAATAAAAATCAAACTCACAGATAGATAAAAATACCTTCTTTTCCAGACTAGGGTTGTAGATCGTGCAAATACTAAAATTTTATCCAACTGCTAAAAGATCTCTTTCTGCTTCTTCAAAGTTGCTTGAGTGGTGAAAAAAATGATTAATTATGTCCTTAAATAGTTTTGCAAACCATTCCTAACACTTTTAGGAAGTACATTCAAAAAAAAAATTAGAAATCAATCACCCATACAACAGTGAGTGATCTATCCAGAATAATTTTTAGACCTTGTAATTTTGGCTATATTACCAATATACACCCATGCAACTACACACAACTTTCCATATTTTAAATCTACATATTAGGGGCTAGATAATTAGCTATTGAATTCTTCCAATGCTCCACCTAAGGATATGCTTGGTCATTTAGGTTGAAATAGAGACATTAGCATCAGGAAAAGATCTAGTAGCATCTATTGTCTCTTCGTGACCATTTGACTCACTCTGGTTCATTTCCTTCCATACTTTTTTATTATCTTTGCATCCTTATTTTCTAAAAATGTGATCAAACTCATCCTTATACTCTACTAAGATCTTTCCAGTATTACCAATGTTCTACTTTATTGCTACAAGTGGTCTTTTGTTTCCAACTAGTCCATTATATCTGAAGTACTTAGCTATATGTCCCTCATTATTGCACTTGAAACAAGCCACATGTGGTTTTCTATATTAAATCCTATCTTATCTAAATTTCAATTTGCAACTTCTTGCAATGTGCCCAAGATTATTGCATTTGAGACAAATGATCTTATTGGATGTAGTAGGATTTCTTAACATAATCTTTACCCTTCCATATTTCATTTGGTTTTCTACACTCATTTCTTCTATGGTCATATGCTCAACAATTAAAACAATAACCATAAAAAGGCTTGGAAACATTCCTACCTTTACAATCCTTCTTTATGTGACCAAAACTATTGCATCCAAAGCATCTCCCTTTGATAGGATTGATCTACTCCCTAGTTTTCACCTTTTGATTATTTTATTATTCTTTATTGGGTGTCTCATCTATCCTACCTTGATCTCTTCTCCTAAGATTTGGAACATTCAGCTTTATTGTCAAATCCAACTCCTGACTTGTCACCTTTAGGTTTTTGTCTCTCTAGATATTAATAAATTGTGTTACTGTTCGCATGAAGTTTTTATATATGATTCTTTTCCTCCACAAATTCTTCTTTAATGATGATATTGTACTTCTCTAGTTCTTCATAATTGGTTTTGACATCATTGGTTTGAATTTGCATTCTTCCCATTTGTATATTTTCATTCTTCAAGACTTCTTCAAGTTTTCTCTTTTCTTCTTTCTCTTTTTGAATTTATTTAGTCATTTGCGCAATGATGATCTCACACTCATGTTTTATTGTATCCTTTTCATGTTTGAGTTTTTTAATCAAATTAGATGAATCATTCTCACGTTCCCTCATTTTATCAACAAGTTCTTGCCTTTTTTTAAATATTAATCTTCTCTTTGAGTCTTTTGATATAGTCTTTGGCTTTCTTTAGCTTATATTTTAATTCATCATTTTCATCATTAGTCTTATCCAGGTCTTCTAGTGTTGCCTCAAACTTTTCTTCCAAACTTCCTGAATCCATATGAACCTTGTTGGCAATTTGGCTGAAGTGAGTACATAGATGTTGTCATTATGGAAACATATGATCCTCATGAATATCGCACAAGTCAGAGAGCAAGTATAGCAGAGAGCATCATAAATTTGTCTAAGTGTGAGACAATGTTTTCATAGTGTACCAGGACATAGTTTTTGTTTGTGACATTGAGTGGAGTGAGTTCAATGCTTGTGCACTTGAACATAGACTCTATGATGGCTAATGATGACCCATCTTAGAGCCCAAGTCAGTATGACATGTACAGAATTAGTTATGATAGTTTTACCGAAGACACTGTGAAGCCGACAGGATAGAATATGAAGGCAGAATTGGTAAAGAGTTAAGGGATTATTTTGTTTATCAAAATAATGACTTAATAATATAAAGGGACAACATCCTATATGTTAACTCTTAGATAATGATATATGGAAGCCAACCATGTAAATTTATTAGCCTTAATAACTTGTATATATATGCAATTGTAATTGAAAAGAAATATATGAAGCAAAGGAAAAGTGATGTAATAAATGTAATTGTGATGCAAATGTAATAGTGATGATGCAAAGATAAGAGTAGAAAAGGAATAGTGATATAAGTATAAAAAGGTTATGTACCTTGACCTATTTTGTATACATTGTATATTACTTGTTTGGGTAGTGGGCTCATCTAGTAATCAGATTTTCTATTGACAACTCCTAACAGGGTTGAGGCTTCTAACAAGGCCTATAGTCCCTTAATCAGGACTGATACACTATATACTTGTAATAGACTCCTAATAGGGTCAATATCCTTAACAAGATACTTTTGATTAGTGAATCTTTGTGGGTACCATCCCCACCGGGTTTTTCCCTTGGCCAGGGTTTCCTCAAGAACAAACAATGTATTATGAGTTCTTTGATGTTATTTCTATGCATGTTATTTAGTTTCTTATGTTATGCATGTGTGAAGATAATCTTTTATATCCATATTTGGGAAAAAGATAAATTTTGTAGAATATTGATTCACCCCCCCCCTCTCAGTATTCCCTATTTCTAACAATTGGTATCAGAGCTTAGTTACTCGAAGAATCATTCAAGGAAAGCCTAGCAACTTGAGTAAGATCTCTATGGATATGGATCAGCTACAGAAGAATCTTGATGAAGCTCTTGAGTAGATTGATATGCTTACTGATGAAAGGAACACTCTGAAAAGGAAATATGATGATGCAAAGAACCTTATTGAGAAATTGAAAAACAAGATAAAAGATCTGAAATCTGAAAAAGAATTTGAAGTTCTTATTGAAGATTGTGATGACAATTTAGAAAAAGAAAATGTGATCCTTAAGCATGAACTGAAGATAGCAAAGCTCAAACTAAGTTTGAAAGATGGAAATGAGAAAAATGAAGCAAATCTGAGATCTAAGAATGAAATATTGAAGATTGAAAATGAAGAATTAAGATCTAAGCTTGGCAAAGTAACATCTAAATTTGAGAAAGTAAATTTGCAGCATACAGAACTTGAGAAATACAATAAGATTGTGAAAGGTGAATTGACTCAATCCAAACAAAAACTTGAAAGGCTATACTCAAATAGTGAGAAGATTAATGAACAAGTATCTTTTGGGAAACCATCCTATGATAAGATTGGACTTGGATTTAATATATTCAGAACAAATGATGAAAGAAAAGAACCAGATCTGAAAGTATGTAAAAGTATTGATGAAAAGAAGTCAGATGAGATCAACAAATCTGAAGATGCACCTAAAGAAGAAGAATCACCGAAGCAAGAAGAATCACCCAAAGGTATGCAAAGAGAATTCAAAGGTAGATGTTTTGGTTGTAATACTATTGGTCACATGAAGAGAGATTGCACAGGTAAACAATTTAAACCTCTTAATGGTTATTGTTATAAGTGTCATGGTTTTGGACATAGAGCTATTGAATGTAGAAAATTTTAAGTTATCGAGAATAATTATGGTAGTAGAATGTTTAGGAATACTAACAATGTAGATAAGAGACCTACTGAAGATATGAATAGAAGAAATGGAGTAGTATGTTATAGATGCAACAAGGTTGGACACATTGCTAGAAATTGTAGGTCACAGATCAATCAACAAGGATTGAGATATGGGAACAATAGAATTGTTTGTTAGATATGTAAAAAGATTGGACATACAGCAAGATTTTGTAGAATGAAAAATGGAACTTATCATCCTAACCCTAACCCTAGGAATCATGCAAGAAGAAATGAAAGTATAGGAAACAGTCAGAAAGGTTGCTGTAGTAATGAAGATGAAGTAAAGTTTGTTAAAGGCATAGATCAAGGAGACATATTCAAAATTGAAGGTAATCAGAAAGGTGAAGTATCAAGTGGTAAGAGTGAATCCTTACCTGACCTATCTTTAAGCACTTAAATTATGTAAATTGCAATAGTTTAGGAACTTAGAATTAGTGTATAAGTAGATTTATGATGAATTAAGTCTTGCACAGTTAATGTAAGGTAGTTTATGATGTACTAATGCTATGGTTAAGAGCACAAAAGAAAATATTATGTTTCGCAAGATCACAAGAAGTTTTAAGTTTTGCAAGTTAACAGAAATAGCTTTTTGGAATGAAGCGGCAAAAGAATTGAATGTGATGTTAGAACTAAGTAAGATTCAAATGATAAAAGGTTATGATCGAAGTTATTTTTCTATCAAAGTGAATTGAAGTGTTTGGAATAGCAGAAAGCAGTGATTGGAAGCATTTTGCAGTGATTTGGTGAAGGATTGAAGCACCGAATCTGCGGAAGCCCTAAAATCATGAATTTGAGGTATTTATCTTGACAAATCTTTGAATCGGTATAAGAGATTAGAAGCAATCATGGATGTATCCTTAATTCACAATGTCAGAGATAAGAATAGACCTAGATTGAAGAAAGAACCAGTAGAACCCTTGGAAGATTATCCTAAGTTAGCACTATCATCCGTACCAAATGGAGTTTTGCATTTGGAAAATGTAAGAAGTTATCTTGGATGTAAGATTGAAACCCTAAGTGATAGTGACTTTACCAGTGAGTATCAGAAGATTTACAATCATGATATGTCTTTGAAGCAAGGATATGAACATTTGAAAGATAATGAGATTGTTAGGTATTCATTGAAATATGAGTTTGACGATGAAGAAAGCACTAAGATCATTTTGAGTAGAATTCATAATGGGAAATTTTGGCTAGAGTATAGAGTAATAGACATTATTGCTGATTTGATTCATGATGTAACTGGATTATCTAAATCTAGTGCTATTCCCTTAAATGAGAAGAATATGAGGAAAATAGTTATTGATAACACAAGTTCATCCTATAATGGTAGAGGAATTGTAATCAGTAAAATCAAGCAAGATGATGTGAGATATTTGTGCAAAATCCTAACCACTAAGTTTTGTGCAAATTCTAGAGAAGATGATATGGTAGCTGGTATGGTACATATAGCATATTTGATGTGTGTTGACAAGGTACCAGTAGATATGTGTGAAATCCTGAGAATTCAATTGTTTGAAAACTTGGAGAAGATTAAGAAGACCAAGTATGCACAATTTAGATTTTCTTCTTTGATCACTTATATGTTTTTCCACCTATTAAGAAGATTTCCTTACTCAGTTACAGATGATTGGAATAATGGACAAAACACTATGGAAAGAATCAATAAAGTATATTTGAAACATGCTATTGATAATGTGAATGAAAGTGCTATGTTGGTATTGAAGACATTTCAGAGATTGGTATCTAGCAGATCAAGGATTCCACAATCTGTTGTGGAGAAATATAAAAATGATATATGTTTCATGGTTGACACTGAATTTACCTATATTGAAGTAGTGGAACCTAGAATTGAGTTCATAGACCCTCTTGGCTATGAGATATTTGAGGCAGAGATAGAAGAATATGTTGGCAGGTTACTTAAGAGTAAGTTGGACACCTAGTGCAAGAGATTTGGAACATTTGAAGAAAAATTAAACTTTGCAAAAGTTGTAATGGAAGAAAATCAGTCTAAGAAGAGAGTGGAAAACACTATAAAGAAAATATTAAAGGATTCTGGCATGACAGAGCATGAGTTTGATATTGCAAAGAAGACAGCAACAACAATCATAGGTATTGAGCAGTTAGAAATCTTGTCTGTACCTCCCTTGTCATCAAGTGCAGTTGAGCATGAACCTACACAAGTAAAGGTGAAAGTTGAGGAACCTGAGAAAGACCAAGAAACAAGGAAGGAGAAAGTTTTGATGCCACCACTCCCTAGGAAAATTGTAGTAATTAAAGATGATGAATCTACTGTGAAGAAGAAAGTATGGAAACCCAGAGTTGAGAGAGTGAATGAAGAAATCATACAAGATGGAGAATTTACTAAGATGAATAAGTACTATGATCTTTATGACTATTCTGAGAGACTGAATCTTGAAAATTTTGTTTTTAAGTACATGATTCTGGCTAACAAGAAGTTTGATACTATTCAGGGCAAGATTCCTGATGACCTATTCAACAAGCTTGTTAACAGGAAAATGAGAGCACAAGAAGAAGATAAAACTATAAGAGAAAATATGGTGAAGAAAATATGTTTTGTGAAAGATGATGAGCATCTTGAATAGATTATGAAGCCCCCTGGCACTCTTTTGAGGACTAAGAGGAGAACAATTCAGATCATGGCAGGACAGTATGAGCAAGTGAGAATAGAAACAGAGCAAGCAATAATTAAAGTTATGGCAAAAATTGTTGGAGAGACTTCAGTTGCAGCAGAGCAAGAGAAAGAAGCAGAGAAGGAGGATATTCCCTCTCCACTTGCTATAAATATTGAAGAAGAATCTATGAATGTTGAAGGTACAAAGATTACTTTGGACATTGAAGAAAATGTATTTTAGAACTTAGAGAACATTTTTGACAATTCGACTCTTGATGAGCCAGAGAGAACTGAACAAGAAGATCAAACCCAATCTATGACTAAAGAACCTAAAGAAACTGAGGTAGAAGTACCCCTTCCTACAAAAGAAGACATCATTCTTACTCCTAAGATTGAAAAGAAGAAAGAAATTGGATCTTTATTTGAAGATTTAGGAAAGGAAGTTGATGATGATGATGAGTTAGAATTGATCACTTCCCTAAATAAAATTATTGGTAAAAACAAGAAGGTAAATAATCTTGAAGGTTGTCTGAAGGAATTAACTAAAAATTTACAAGGAGTTGTAACCACACAAATTGTAGATGCAGACCCTCTGGAGAAAGCAAAGAAACTGATGAGAACCTTTGATGACAAGTTTACAAATTTATCTGAGATTGCAAAGGTAAAGGCACAAGCAGACTATGAGGCTGGAATGCTTTTGAGTATCAATCAAAATATAAGAAATGATGTCAATAGTCTTGATATCTGTATCAAGGATTTGAGGAGACATTTGGGAATAGGAAAGTCTTTGTACATACAGTGTACAACACCAGAGATTTTGGCAGTAGAAGAAAACAAGTAGATCAAGCTAAAGGAAGCAAAGATTCAGAATGAATCAAACCTTCTTTCTAATCCTAATGTGAAGATTAGTCATGTTGAGAATAAAGTTCAGAAGCTTTATGATGAAATAAGAATTTTGCAAGATGAGAGGAACAGAAAAATGAGGAGACTCACTCTTCTGAGAGAACATGCTTCCATGAAGATAAGTGTTATTGAAGAGTAGCTAGAAGAATGTCTTACAGCTAGGATATCATTTCAAAAATTCAACTTTGAGACCCTCCAAGCATGTCAAATTGCAACTTATGGACTGAGCACACTACTTAATGTGGCAAATTCCATCAAGAAGTCATGGGAAAAAGAGTTAGAAGCTATAAAGTTGATTTTTCAGATTGTGTTGCAAGCCTACCGGCTTTGCAATAAGACATTTAAGGTATAATCATTTGTGTTACAATTTTGTTAGCCTCCCTACTTTATTTTGTCATTATTGTCAAAGGGGGAGAGATATATAGAAAATTGAGAATTATACAGAGCAGAAGATTGATAGTATTATGTATACTCTTAGGGGGAGTATTGTAGTATATAAGAATTATTTTTGAGGAGATATAAGGATAGTATATATCTTATACTATGGCCAATTTTGAGACCATTTTGAAATTTTGTTATTGTACACTTAGCTAATTTTCTCATATGTTGCCACTAATGACAAAGGGAGAGATTGTTGGAAATTTGGCTGAAGTGAGTACATAGCTATTATCATTATGGAAACATATGATCATCATGAAGATCACACAAGTCAGAGAGCAAGTATAGCAGAGCGCATCACAAATTTGTCTAAGTGTGAGATAGTGTTTCCACAGTGTACCAGGACATAGTTTTTGTTTGCAACATTGACTAGAATGATTTCAGTGCTTGCACACTTGAACATAGACTCTATGATGGCTAATGATGACCTGTCTTAGAGTGAAAGTTAGTATGACATGTACGGAATTAGTTATGATAGTTTTACCAAAGACAGTGTGAAGCCGACAAGACAAAATATGAAGGCAGAATTGGTAAAGAATTAAGGGATTATTTTGTTTATCAAAATAATGACTTAATAATATAAAGGGATGACATCCTAGATGTTAAATCTTAGATAATGATATATGGAAGCCAACCATGTAAAGTTATTAGCCTTAATAACGTGTATATATATGCAATTGTAATTGAAAAGAAATATATGAAGAGAAGGAAAAGTGATGTAATAAATGTAATTGTGAAGCAAATGTAATAGTGATGATGCGAAGATAAGAGCAGCAAAGGAATATTGATACAAGAAGAAAAAGGTTATGTACCTTGACCTATTTTGTATACATTGTATATTACTTGTTTGGGTAGTGGGCTCATCTAGTAATCAGATTTTGTATTGACAACTCCTAACAGGGTTGAGGCTTCTAACAAGGCCTATAGTCCCTTAATCAGGACTGATACACTATATTCTTGTAATAGACTCCTAATAGGGTCAATATCCTTAATAGGATACTTTTGATTAGTGAATCTTTGTGGGTACCATCCCCATCGGGGTTTTCCCTTGGCCAGGGTTTCCTCAAGAACAAACAATGTGTTATGAGTTCTTTGATGTGATTGCTATGCATGTTATTTAGTTTCTTATGTTATACATGTGTGAAGATAATCTTTTATATCCAAATTTTGGGCAAAAGATAAAGTTTTTAGAATATTGATTTATGCCCCCCTCTTAGTATTCCCTATTTCTAACAAACCTCCCCTAAGATTTTAGGCTTTATCTTCAAGGTCATTGCATTGTGATACCAGTTGTTAGGATCAAGAAATAATGAGGCAGGGGTGAATTAGTATTGCAACACTTTTGTTCCTTTTATACCAATTTAAACTCAACCAAACAACAAATGAAATAAGAGCACATACATAAAGTAAATAACTCATAAGACTATGATTTGTTCTCGAGGAAACCCTAGATAAGGGAAAACCCTGGTGAGGATGGTACCCACAAATGATGCACTAGAATTATTGTGTCCCTGTTAGGAGACTTTGCCCTATTAGGATCACAATATCACATTAGTACAAGTCCTTGTTATAGAACAGACCTTGTTAGGAGTCTATAACCTTGTCAGGGGTGAATACAAAATGGAGCTCACTAATCTTACAAAGGATTCTTTGTCCAATATTACACAAGTATCATGTAACAACAAAAATGAACTAAAACAACATCTATTATGCCAAAGAAGTTTTAGTAATATCTCACAACATCCTTCGCATTATTCTGACATGCCAATGCATGCAAACACACCATCACAACTTTGCATCTCAAAGAATATATACTTTATCTCATAATATTTCCATTTGGCTCACAAATACATCAAAAAATATGTCCAACACATATTCAAATAGAAAATACATAGTCAGTGATCATATCTTGACAAAGATAGGGTAGGGCCCAAACCAAATCCAAAGAATCACTCTTGGAATCTACATCTTACTCCCTTAAACATCACGACCTCTTGTCTTCCCTATTATACTGCTATATTGTATTCGTGTAACCATATTGAGCTATAACTCTCTCTATTCAACTCCAAAATACAAGCGACCTTAACTAAAGATGTACTACATCCCATAATACATTCCTCTAAGTTTTCATGACTTCATTCTTTACATACCATGCTCGCCAAGAAAATCTATGCAATTGTACCATGTCAACTACTTCCTGAACTTAGTCATTTTTCCAATGTGAACATCCAAAATTGAACTAAACTCCAAGTGATCATGCCAATGAGTAGTGTTTCCATAAATGAAAACCTCTATGCTATAAACATCAGGCCACTTGCCAACACCCTTTCCTCAAACCTATAGATATTCTAGAAAATACTTTTGGAGATCCATTGACTAAAATAGAGAACCTTGGATTTTAGATGCATTCAAACATAAGGTGAATCCACTTCTTTGTGAAGCCAAATGTCTCCATGCATTTTCATAAGAAGAGTCAATCAAATTTTTCATATACCTTCTTTATATCAAGTTTGATTAACATGCTATGCTCCTTTGTATGTTGGATAGAATGGATAGATTCTTGATCTTTAATAACCCCATCAATGATGGGCATACTAGGGAAAAATCTAGTCTGCTCATTAAAAAATAGATTTGGAGGTAATTTTATGATTCTATTGGCCACAGTTTTAGTCAAAAATTTATATACGATATTGCATAGAGATATAGGCCTATAATTATTTAGGCTCTCATCATTTTCTTTTCTAGGAATTAAAGTATAAATGTGTTGTTGATCTCTTTCAACAACCTTCCAAAATTATTAATACTTTCTAGAACTTCTAATACTTCATCCCTTAAGAATGACCAACACTTTTGAAAGAAAAAGTTTGGGAAACCACTCGGCCCTAGGGCCTTGTTTGGGTGCATTTGTTTCAAAGATATCTCAACCTTTTTTTTAGGGAATTTTCCATTTAGCCTTTTATTTTTTTCTTCTAATATGATCTTAGGTATGTTAGCTAAAATTATTTGTTGATTCTCTCGATTAGATCCATCCTAGTTATTAAGAATCCTTTTGAAATGTTTCATTATTTCTTCTACAACCGTTATTGGGTCTTCTAAAATATTTTCGTCAATACTTTTAATTCATATAATTCTATTTATATTTCTTCCTATCTTTGTATGGTTGTAGAATTTTTTTATGTTTTATCCACTTTTGCAAGCCAATTTTCCCTAGGCTTATGATGCCAAAGGTTTCTTCTTTGGCCAATTTATCTTCATATTTATTTAATAATTATTTCTCTTTTAGATACCTATCTTGATCCATTCCAAATACCGCATTTCTTTTTCTTTTTCTTCAACAATCTTTTATTTTTCTTCTTGAACCTCTTCAATAACCATAGAAGCATGTACCAATATGACATTTGTCACCGAAGAGTAAGATATCTCTATATCTAGAGGATTTTGATCCAAGCTATATACACCTTCATCATTAAATTTATAAATTATATTTTCTTTTCTTGGTGAATTGAGAGATATGGAAGGACCCATGGTGTTATCTCATGAAAGCATATTCAATTGGCTAGCCAAGGTGGTCAACTTAGTAAGATGATCTTGTTTTAACTTAACTACTCTTGATTTACTTGTTGTGAGAATGTATTTCCTTTTTCTTATTCTACTAGTTGTACCTTTGGAAATTAAATAAAATTATGATAGATATTATGTTCCTATTATGGAACATACTTCATCCAATGCTTCTTGGAAAATATGATCATCAATTTTTTTTCTTCCATTATAATTTTGTGTAACTCATTCCACAGAGATTCAAGAGCTTCATTTTTATAACTATCAATATCTACATCTAGCCTAGCTTCACACTTTACAAAAGCTTCAATAATAGTTTCTTTTTCGTCAGAGCAGATGAGATCATATAACTTGCCAACTTCACTTTTACCATTATCAGCTAAAATATCAAACAATAAATTTTTGAATCAAGAGGATTTGAACCAAGTGATTCTTGACATACCTCATTTCCTTCCTTGTATTTCCTTGTACAGGATCATTAATTTCTCTTTGTATGAGTCGCTGTCACACTCTATCAGATCATCAGATTCATTTCTAGAGTCCACAAGAACAAGATTAAATAGGGTACTCTTTCTTATCTTTTTTGTAGTAACCAGAGAAGATACAAAATTCTTCCTATTCTTATAGGGACTCTCCTTTTTAGGTGTCTCTATCTTCACTATAGGAGTAGATACTGCAGTAGTATCAAAAGGCTTTCAAGAAAAGATGTGTGTGATTCTCTTCATAATACTAGCTTGTTTCTCTTTTGTAATACCAACAACATTTATGGTTTCCTTTAACACTTTGTCCATATTTTTTTGAACATTTTTAGCTATCTTCTTGCTATGAATTTTCATTTATTTTTCTTCAGTGGTGCTGAACGTCTCCTTAGATGTATCTATGGGACTTTCAAGGACTATACTTGCATAATTCTTGGTCAATTCTTTAGACACTTCATATTCAAGTGTCGGTACCCACTATTTTCTTAGTTGTATATCCTGCATGATATAATTATTGGTTTTCACAATGAAGGTGATATAATCTTTGTATTTCTCAATCACTAAACTAGGGATCCTCTCATAGTTGTGCATTTGTGTTGTAGAACAACAAAGAATTAAGTGAATCATACATCTCTATCATCATTTCTCTTGGATTTCCTTCTTAACCACCTATCAATTTTTTGAGCTATTGGAGTATCCTTAGACCACACAACATTTCCATGTCCAAGTACAGTGTTAGACAAGTAGAAAAACAAACATATAGCCAAAGTTCTGAAATAGAATGCAACATTTTTATTGCTTATATTTATCAACTTTAGATTCTCAATAAATTTATCTTTGATGAGCCAACACAAGTCATAATGAACACCTTTCAAAACCATCTCATAAGCTACAAAAACTATCGTAGCTGAAATGGAACTTTCTAGGTTTGTATAATAAAATTTATTTCCAACAACCTCAGCAGCATACATTATGGTTGGGTCTAGAATTGGGTTGATTTCTAGTGATCTTCCATTGGAAACCACCTTAGTGAGAACTTTTTCATACTTTATTTCCAATTACCTGAGCAACATACATTATAACTAGGTCTGCAATTGTGTTGATTGCCAGTGATCTTCTATTGAAAACTATCTTTATGAGCACTTTGACATCTTCAATTTTAATAGATTTGATCATTGGTACTATGTCCATGTCAATTAGATGGGTTTACTTGGGGCCTCACCCAAGTTGTCTATTCTAGGTTGTGGGAGCCTTTTTGGAAAACCCTTGTTAAGGTCTTGAACCATTTCATCTCCATGGGCTATCTTTGTCTATCTATTGTGACCTTCTTGTAAAGGGTTTCAGGTCACTTCAAAACTTATTTTCCTTAATATGAAAAAATTCCTTCATTAATAAGTCACAGTCATCTAGCTAAAGGAAGGTTTCATGAAAGCATCTTATCACCATCCTTACCCATTTATCATTGCCACAAAAATTAGGGAAATAGTTGAACAAATGTAGCTTTTTGTCAACCAAACCCTATACTTAGGTTTGACATTCCCATTATCTGTAGCCAACTCTTTGTGCCATAAATAATATAACTTGAAATAATCAAATTCATTTAGCTTACATCTCAAATGGATTTTGAAATCTTCTACAGGAACCAATATATGAGCAATTCATGATAAATAACCCATCATATCATTCTCAATGGATATGTAAAGGCATGGCTTAAATTTGGGATGAGGCTTAGTGGAAGCATCAACTAGCACAAGAGTAAATTAACCAACCATTATAAAAAAAGGATTACTAAGAAATACCTTGAAAATGTTGAACACCCTGAATCACTCTCAAATCCCTAGCTCGAACTATTTTCACATTGTGGGAAAATGACTTGAAAAAATTCATATTTAAGGTCTAACCTTGGGATAAGATGCCTTCAATTACATTTATTATGTTATAGACCCACTATGACTTCCTTTATCAGAATAAATATTCCTTTTCCATTTTATTCTATGAAAAGCTCTCAGATGGAGTAGATTTTGTATGATCACATTATTCGGGATGAAAAATAGGCACTAAATAATTTCTCCCCGTGAATGACATTAGTGAGGTTGATAATTATTAGAACACATCTCTATACTAGAGATATAGCTACCATCATCCTTCTTTATCCATATTTTTCTCATCTCTCATTTGATCTCTTCTTTGCTTCTTTTCTTTGTCAGCTTAGTCAAGTTATTATCAACTAATCTGTAGAACCTTGTTATGTGTCCAATATTGTTGTAACTAAAACATTTTTTTCTCTTCTTCTATGTTGACTTGCACTAGTTAGCTTTATTTCCATATGCATGACATGTATAACAATAACTAGAAAACTTATTGCTATCATTATTGGGTTTCCTACATTAACTTGCCTTATGACCATAAATATTAAATATAAAACATCTACCAGTATATATTATTCTAATTCAACCTATTTCTACAAAAAAACAATTATGTCCTAACTTATTACAATTGAAATGACAACCATTAAAAGATTGATATTTTATACTTACTTGGGGTTTCACCAAAGCCTGACCTTTATCAGGTTCAATTCCACCTTCACTTACTGAAAGTGATTCATTCATTTCATTGATTGTGTTGTGAGAGCATTCACTAGTTTTGCATCTAATTCCTTTCTTATCTATTAGAGATCTCTAAATGTTCAGTATCTCATCTAGCTTCTCTGAGTTCTATATTTTACCTTTTGTTTTCTCTTCTTGGTTTCTATTTGATTTGATTTGAGAGACTTAATTTCTCATTTCGATCGACTGTGTTCATATGATTTTCTCTTGATTGTGTTATTCAAAATATTCTTATTTCCTTCATCTTCTTCTCTTTTGGCTTTTAGATCGATGATGATTTCTTTTGCTAACTTTATCTCATTACTTACTTCTATGTGTCTTGATTTGAACTTCTATATTTTTCCTTTCAATTTTTCGATGCAGTCATTTTCCATCTGAATATTTTTTGATAAGACTTTTTTCTCATCCTCAATTGATTCTAGATCTTCATATACTGACATGAAATTATTCTCATCCATGGTGGATGTCAGTGTAAAATGATCAACCTCTTGGATATTTTTCGAGTGGTTAGACTCTTCCAAAGGAACTAGCTCTAATACCAATTTTTGAACATCTAGTCTACTAGGGGGGAGGGGTCAATCAATATACCCTTGAAAAATTTAAAACATTTAAGTAAATTCCCAAATAACATACTTTAAACTTTCTATAAATAAAAGTGATGAAACTAAATAGCACGGTAACACATAACACCATATTTTTTTGTGGAAATCCAATATGGGAAAAACCACGGAGAGGGTTAACTCTAAAGTATTAGATAATCAGTTAAGTAATGCATAGGGTGACTCACTATTTATGTGGATCACTACCAGTTGGGCTCACTGGCATGAGTATAAAATAGCAGTAATAGCTAATTATAAAAAATGAATTGATAAGTGTGCATCTACAAATACACTAAACATGGTCCTCACTTAATTTCTACTCTTCTACTTTATCGATACAAAATATGTAAAATAGATCGCTAAGTACTACAATAGTTCACATATACAAATCACAATACATATAAACAAAATTTAATCACATCACATTGCCTTGTTTATTCATCTCATGAGGTTTCCTTGATTATATACCACCATCAATATGTATCCTTTCCATGTGGGTTGAAACCCGAAATATAAATCCATGTAACCAACTGAAACATGTAATCTTCATTAGCCTTACGAAAAAAAAATCTAGTGCATGTCCATTATGGGTCTAGACCAAAATACACACATACCATGTTGATCATGAATCGGTGTTAGTAATGTTGCTATCAGTGATACATAGGACCAAATCACAAAGGTGTAATAGTAATAAGCTATACTGACAGATCTAGAAAGGTGTCATTAATGACAACCAAAAAATGGGGTAACTTAACACCAAAACCATATGCAAGTTTTTTTCATTTTCTATTAAGTGTGGGGTATTATTCTCATAATGTATTAGAATCATCTGTATCTCAAATAGTGAGGGATCAAATACAAAAGAAAACCCCTACAACCAAAACCATTTCCATTGTGAACTCATCTGCATGCTCAAGATGGAATTCTTGCTACCCAAACACACTCAAGATGGAACTATTTCTACCCAAACAATATAAGGAACACATGCCTTTGACTAATCAAGAAACTCATATTAAGAACAAAGCATATACAATTGTTTGGTCTTTCATTTTCCACACGATTTCACTTTCATATGTAATTTCATTTGTAACTAATAAGAATATGAAATGTTTCTTTTTATGTAAACAAAATCTAGATTCATGTTGTGGTTGTAGAAGAGGCCTCTCAGTGCAATAAAGATAACCTATAAAATTAATATTTTTTTAAAATATTAATAATAAATATTATTATTATTCTCTTGCCCTCCTTTCATGGGTGATTTTTTATTTGTATTCTATTTATTTTTATGATTAATAAAAAAATTTGTAGCTTGGGCCATTTTATGAAAAATAAATAAATAAATTTTGTTTATATTATAATATTATATTTTATATTTTATTACTAATTGAAATCACCTAAAATTTATCTAGTAAAACCTAAGCCCCAGAATTTGATCAAATTTGCCTCAAGTAAAATCCTAAATTTCAAAGGCATAATTTACTGGAAATAATTATGTAAGCAACCTGGATAATTCCCCTTGCATAATTAAATCATTTTCAAAAAAACAAGAGTAAATCATTTCTAATATCAAATCTTGAAAATCATTTAATTGTCAAAATATTTCTTTTAATATAAAGTCTTAGCACTTTTATTAAAGAAACCCATTTCTCACATGGTTCTGCAACTTAATCTTGATTAAATCACAATTAAAAAGGGGATTTTCTATTTTTTCTTATTCTCCATTCAAGCTTGTCCAATAAAAATTCTCGGATCCTCTCACAAGGATTGATCTCTCTCACCATTCATCTCCACCCTTCATTCTTGAGGTAATTTCTTAAAAGGAATCTCTTCCTTGGCTCAAGGGGTTCCATCACCTTGCCTCTTCATGATCTTATTATTTTGAATTCTTTATGTTATCTTGCATATCTAATTGCTTTCATCATAGTTTTCTTATCTTGTAGCTCTCTTGCATTGTTAGCTTAGTTCATTTTCTAGTTTAATCTTGTATTGTGGCTTCATTCTAGCTTTGCATGTGCATGTTTAAGATCATCTTGGAATGGTGAATGCAAGTGTTTCATCTCATCCACAATTGAAATCTTCCATTTTGGAGTAGTCAACTCACTAATCCTTCATGCCAATCTGATGAGCATCCTAAAAAGGATTAAACTCACTTCAACTAGGAAGTAGTAAACCGTTTTTAAGGGTTTAGCTTGTTTATTTGATGTGAACTCTTACTGTAATACCCCAAAAATGGGCTATAGGTTCATTAACCTCCTACATCGACAAATCGATTGAAATCGACATTGAAGTCCTAACCAAAGGCATATCTGCACATCAGTTTATCAAAAAATGATTATCTTAATTCTGCATCGGGGAATATTCCTTGAATATTCCTAATTTATCTAATTATCTTTAATTAAATATTATTTGGTGATAAATCTCATTTATCCTAAAGTTGATTAATTGAATATGTTGAATATTTAATTAATTAATTTAATACTGCCACTTAATTATTTAATTAGATTTAATTATATTTATTCCTAATTAATATTGTTTTTATTTGACAATAAATCAAATTTGCTAAAAATAATCAGTTGAATTCTTGTTTAATTGATTAAAACAAATTATCAAATTTAATGATATAGTTTTGAATAAAAGTTTGATTTAATAATTGATTAACCCATAAATCAGTTATTTTAATTTAAAATCGGTTAAGTTGAGAAGAAATCACTTTATTTTTAAATTAATTCATGATTATCTATGCACATTCAAAGAGCAGTTAAACTTTAAATCAAAAAATCAATTCAAGTTGTTATCTTTTTGAAACTCAACATCTATTTTGAGTTGAAAGCTGATCTAAACTTCTGATTTGAGTCAAAAAGTTGTTTTTGCATGATTTTGCATGATTTTATGAGTTGATTTGTTTCTAATTTCTTGTTAACTCAAAAATCAACCTAAGTTTATCAAGAGTGATTTATGGCTTTTCTCAATGCATCCTCAAGTCATGGATTTCTATAAACTCAAGGCTCAGCTTTTCACAAAAATATCTCTCGAATTTGCACAATTACTCAGGCAAAATTGCATCTAAAGAATCAAACACATGCGACAAGCAATTTTGTGAGAACTTTTTATTTTTTTCCATAGCTTGGCATCCATTTTCATATCATAGCATAGCTTTGTTAGACTAATCTTCATATCAATTTCATCCATCCTAGATTAGATTCATACAGTTTTTCATCTCATTGCATCAAAAATCCAAAAAAATAGATTAATTTGCATTCCATCTTCATTGTTTTCAATCATTTAAATCCTTTGTTTAGGTGTTGCATTGTCACTGATCTTGATCTAATATGAGAATACATACTCGCACCTACTAGAAGGCAGTAAATCACCTGGTTAGCTTAGTTTCATTTATCTACAGATTTTGATTTTGCTAACCTTTAATGTTTTACTGAAGTGTTGTGTCCGCAGCTAGGTACAATTTTCACACACATTTTTGGTGCCCACCATGGGGCCCTGAAATGGGTTTCCATTTCTTTCTAATCTATTTTCTATCATTTTTCTTTGAAAACTATGATTTTTACTTTATGTCCCTACATTTTTTGTACAACATTTGACATATTATCATACCAGGACCCCATGTTTGTCATACAACAGATGACAATCTGAAGTGTCATGCCGTCTATATGCAGACTATCATATGAGTTTTTGAAAAGTCATGTGCATACTGACCCACTATCATTTTGTGCCTGAACTTTTGTACGATCAATAGTCCACTATCGTATGAGTTTTGGTGCCAAAATTTCATTTTTTGATAGAAGAATTGCAAAAAAAAAAGTAGTCATTTCAGATTTGATTTCAGATTTTGACAGCTAACCCTAATGATTGATATCTACTATTCTTGATCTCTTTTCTCACAGGATTGCTCAACTTAGCTAAAAATTAGGTAAAAATCTACTAAGAGCATTGGGAAGGAACTCAGGTATTCTGTTGCATCTGATAACACTTCAATTTGGGATATAAAATGAACTTTCATGTGTCAAGCTTGTGTGCCTTTCCAGCTTTCATAATTCACACTTCAGTTTTGGGCTATAAAATGAACATAGATTTTCTTTTCGCATATCTGTTACACATAGTAATTAGGCCCTATGAACACTATTTGTGGATGATCTTGAGAGAGTGGGCTTCATTCACTTATTTTTCATGCGAAGCTCTTCTTGATGACAGATCCCCTTGTATGTAGGGAGGATACTATGGTTATCTCACGTTCACTTGGTTCGGTACTCAACTTTGATCGGTACGTTCTCTCTTGGTCCCACTTAGAGATCTCAATAGACATTTTTATTAACATCACAAATCTTGGTGAGGTAATTTTAGTCTTAGCGTGTCAAAGAATCTGTCTGTTGTGTTTGGGTAAAAGTGAAAAGGCTAGAGGACTATGCTCTACTCCCTTTTTGGGTAGTATCAGAAACTCAGATCCTTGAATCTGGACCAAGTCCCCATGTGGTATATTTTGTGAGTCACCTTTAGAGAGGGTTAACCGTAGTAGACATTCCCTTAATTGGGTCAACCACGTGGATGGAACCTCAAGTGGTAATAGCCATTTTCATCATGGTAGCAACAACCGCTATATAAATGTCTTTGTGGAAGAAATCTCCATAAGTGTGGTCTCTTGTTGGGCTATTAGATCTTCCTAGCAGCTCCTGATTGATTAAATTCTCAGACTGTGTCAAAACCCTGGTGCGCCTAGATTAGAGTTTTCCCTCTTGAGATCACAAAATTTACAGAGTCAGACCATTACTAAGAACCTTAGCAAGGCCAATTTTTCATTTTCTAGGACTATGTGCATTATTGAAAAACTCTTGAGAACATACACATGTAGCATTCTTAGGGATTAGCATAATAAGTCACTATTGCTTGTTCAAGTGCAAGGTTGCTTTTTCCCTTGTTCATTGTTTTAAGATGATTTCTTTCTTCCCTTGCTTATTGTTTTGTGTGCTTGATATCTACTTGGTTACTTGAAATGAATGAACCCAAGATGAACTATTGCACAGATCTTCAAACCTAGATAGAAAACTTTGCAAACAATCTAAAACTGAAAAGCTAAAAAATTGCAAATCTGAAGCAAAAATCCTTTCTAGAGTCAAAAGTCATCCCACAGTCTCAGAAAGTCGTACGAGTTTTTCCCAAAAGTCATTTCAAAACCCTTCGATTGTCGTACAAGAGCCTATATATTGTCATACAAGTTTTGTCTCCAAGTTAAGAAAAATTAAAACCCTGGTGTCAATTATCATACGAGTTTTGTCAAAAGTTGTACCAGAGCCAACCCAGACTTGTATGAGCCTAGAGAAACTCGTATTATAATTTTCAAAAGTTGCCAAAAAACTCCAGAATTTGTCAGAAATCTAGTTTTTATAGTCAACCTATAGATTATGTCCAAATATTCACTGTGTCAGGAACAGAGCAAAAACTAGAAGAATCCAATCATTTTCCCAAAGTAGTCTCTTGAGTTTGATCCAACCTTCTGATCTATCAATTTGAATCTCATTCATCTTGTGTCAAAACCATCTTTCAAACCAATCCTCAAAATGGCTAAGTGTTGTGAGCTCATGTCCACCATCTTTTGGGCATCTACCCATACATCTAGGGTATATTATCCTTCATTTACATCTAAATCAATTGTAACGCCCCGCCAGGGAACCCAGGAGAGATTAACCTATAACTTGCTACTAAGTTTGGTGAACATTTTTTTTTTAATAGTTAACTAACAAGATACACAATAGTGCGGAAGTAATTACCATTAACTCACATTAAACCAACAACCAAAATAGATTACAAATCCTGAGGGTTCCTTGACGTAGAATTACTTAAGAACAAATAAAACAACTAAAGAAAGATAACAAAAGATTCCATATCATAAATGATACAATTGCAACTTGCAACAATAAATACAAATCTCATGGACATCCATGATAATAAATAAATTGACATCCACTACACATGTCGTAGGGTATGAAATAATAAATCTAACAAAGAAGTACCATGTCTGTATTAGGTATCACATGCGATACTCTAATATAGGACTACAAAAATGAAGGTATGATAAGAAACTGACAATGAAGAATCAATGAAGAATCATGAAAGCATCCAACTGCAAAAGTATCAATAGCACCGCCACCAAGACATTGAATCTCAAATGGTAAAGAATCACTACCACCCGTCCCTGTAGAACCACAAAGGTCTACCCCACCGTGCTGAGGAGATAACCACAAACCCCAATCGGATGACCAAAACCAAACAAGGATAAAACCACTGAGCAAGGAATCTTGAAAGCTCTCTACTCAAGGTACACAATAATAAAGTGAAAGGGTGGAACACACTAATCTAGAGGCATAAATAGAAAACTCAGGAGATGATCTAGGCTACATGCTATGGGAGTGTTATCACATGTCTAACTACTTGAGTTACCCTAGACTGGTCACTCTAGACCCCAGACCCTCAAGCATTGAGTTACCTTGCAACTGACCACTCTGGGCCCTGGACCCTCAATACAATCCATGCGGGATTAGAATACTCTCTCTCAGATATGAGGAATTCTAATCATAACCATACTCTATATTATCTTTTTAATGATCTCTACACATTTTAATTACTATGTTATCACTTAATTACACAACCTACAATAGGTTACCCAGGTACTGACTGTGTGCTAAAATGTTGTCACACTTCTATGAATTCTTACATGTAAGAAAACTCAAGAATGAGCCCTCACAAATCAATCCATAGCTCCCTAGGCATGGAGTGCAAGGGTTTTTAAGAATGCTCTCAGCTAGAGCTATTAAGCCTATAACCTTTCTAGTAAACCATGCAATGGGAGATTCAAGGAAGACAAGGGCAAGAATGCCAATATCTCCAATGAAGCCAAATGTATGCAATGCAAAGCAAATCTATATGACAATGCAAGTTAATCTATTGCATAAAAGGAAATCTAAGCTAAGAATGAAGCTATGAAAATGCAAATACTATGCATGAAAATGAAATCTAATTATGAAGCAAGAAAGCCATGATGATGCAAGAATGAAGACAAGAAGATAGAGTGTTGAAGATCCAAGATGAATGCTAACAATGCTCCAAATCTTCGAACCCTAGATGCAAGAATATCTCCAAAAGCTCCAAGATGACTTAGAAAACCTGTAGCATAACAATAGCATAAAAATTTGTGTGTGCAAATGAGGAAGAGAGCTCTTCTTTTATAGGAGGTGAAAAATCAATGGACCATGGAGATTAAGAGGCAAAAGATTTAATCAACGGTGGAGAAAAAAAGAAGCTTGATCCTTGTGCACAAATATCCTCCAATAGGAAAATTAGAAGCATTTACTTTATGTTGAGCATTTACTTTATGTCCATGTGAGACAAAAAGTGTTTTTCTTTTATTTTTTATTTTATTTTTCTTTATAAATAAGAATTAAATGCTTTATTTGTGAAACTTAGGATAAGAAGAAAAGTGGAGATTTTTATTTAATAAAAGGGGAGGAAATATTCCTTTTAATAAATAAAGACTTAGGATAAGATGGTTAGCCCATAGAAGATAATCAAATAAATGATAGGACTAGGATTTGATCAAGAACAAGTAATTGATGATTTAGCAAATGGGGGCTAATAGTCTAGGTGACCATTTTTAGGTGTATACATTTTGCCCCTCTTTGACAAATGTGAGATCAGTTTGGGAACACATTACGTCAAAGAATAGATCAGCCAAGAAGGTAAGAGATAGCCAACAAGGCAAGTAGATAGCCAAGAAGGCAAGCAAATAGTGATCTGACTCCAAAGAATGAAATGCAGAGAGATAGCAAATCCTGCATGGTCAGCCTGGTAGTGACAAGACTGAACACTTAGGAAAGAGATAACCAATAATATATGATGTGTCTGCCCCCTCGGGATCAAAAGAAAAATCTAGGTGGAGGGAATGCAGAAGCAAGAGAAACATGATCAAATCACTAGAAATCATAATCGAAGAAAGAGAATAGAATAACCATCAAGCAGTGAAGATATGCCCCACACATGGGACACGGGGTACAAACCTAGCGGTCCCTCAACCCATAAACACCATGGAGGGGGATTTGAACTTGGGATTTGAAAGTGAATGAAAGACTAGAAGTTGAGAGAGATGGGGATGAAGAGGTGAAGAATGCCCCAGTGAAGATCGAAGGATCAGGCCTCAAAAGGTTAACCAACTGCATGGAAGAAGGAAAAAGATGAGTTGGGTGATCAAGGTGAACTTAGATTTCAGTTTGGATCCCAAAATGAAAGGAAAATGATGTGATATGAAAGACAAGAATTGAAAGACATGATCGGGAAGAAGCAAAAGGTGAGCGCAGTTGATTAACAAGTCCACGAAAGATAAAGGAGAGCTCTCTCCATATGCAAGATGCAAAACTAACATGAACTTAAGAATGCAAGCTACATGAAAAGTGGTTTACTTGCAAGGTCACAAAGCCAATAGACATCTAATATTCATCATTGAGCGTTATTGATAGCATCGCAAGATCATACAATACACACTAGCATAACTATGTGGATCTGAATATGATCGATATCAGATAGAAATGTGGAAATCCCACCTAGGCATCAAAGACATGCAGGTCAAGATGACTAGTGCAGTGAGATTACCTAAGTTTGATAAAGCAAGATTATGCTCGCATCGAGACACAAGAAAGTCAAGATGACTATAAGCATGCACTTGGAAAATAGTCAAGGATAATACCTTGTAGGTCCATAGTGTCAAGTAAGACCAGCATAAATGCTCATGACAGTGAGGACCAACAAAATATACCCACAAGTAGATAAAGAAATAAAACATGTTCTCATACCCTCAGTCTTCTAGCTATGCATCATCGAAAACTTCTCAGGGAGAGACCACTTAGCAAAGAAATCATCATAGACAGCATGCAAATAAATAAAGTCAAACAAATCTCAGTGAGTCAAGTGTGTGTGTGTAGGTCATAGAGTCAAACTTTGAGTATCGCATCTGCCAGTGAGAAATATTGCATCATCTAGACTACAAGTAGGATATCTGATAAGTGTTGAGAAACACTTGATGCTAGGGTAGTGTTGAAAAACATAGTTGAGGTGGTGTTGAAAAACACCATTTACAAGGTGCCTAAGAAACCCAGACGCACAAAGAGACCCAAGATAAGCTGAAAACAACGGATGCCCCCTAGACTAAGACAAGAGTCAATTCCAGGCTAAGAGAGGCAAAGAGAGAAGTGGAGCGAAGGAGCGCCATGCAAGATTGATAGACATAGGTGTAGAGGGTCTCAAGCAGTGCCTGCTTCCAGGTTTTCACCACTTGATAGATTTTTTTGCAATTTTTTAAGGACTTTTTATAATTTTTTTATATTTTTGCTACCAAGGAGCCTGTTTCCAGGTTTTCACCAAGGCACTTTTTCAATTTTTTTTTTGATGTTTTGAATTTTTTGATTTTTTTGGTGAGACATCAAAGTGCCTATTGCTAGGTTTTCACTAGGATGCTCATTTTTTCATTTCTTTTTATGATTTTTAGGATTTTTTTAGCATCATATATGAATTTTTTTGGTATTTTTTCAGGATCATAAAATATGTACAAAGGATGCCCTAGACAGAAATGGGCATCAAGAATCTGCTTCCTCTGATGTAGAGAACTGATAGGCCCCAGGCCCAAATGCTGCAACTATGATGATAGGAGGTCTCAACCAGTTTGACCAATAATAACCAGCCCTAAGCAATGTCTGAGCTAGCGAAGGATTGTTAGAATGTGATCCACATATGCCATCGTGGATTTCAGTTAGCACTTTTTTTGACTCCTCTATTTCTAGACACTTAACGAGAGTTCCATCTAGACCCTTCCTATACAAGTCACCAGAGACAAAGGCAAAGTGTAAGGGATGGCAGAAGGAATGGCATGGTGGATTTTCAAGAGGAATATGAGGTGGAAGATATGAAAAGATGGTAGGATTGTAAGATTTGTGAGCAGGATAGCGTAATTCATCCACCAGGAACTTGAAGTGAAATTTATGCTTTTTCCTTTGGAAGATGGATGTTGAAGTAACCAAGGCATTAGCAACTTTTTTCTCAGCTCTAGGAGTGGGTTGAGGTATAACAGATATGAGATCATGCTTGAAGTAGTGCACCATTTTTTTGTAGAGAATCAGCTTGTCATCTTTTATTTGATAATCAATATTTTTGAGCAGATTTTTATTTTTACTTTTCTTAGGTTTGGATACCACCACAATGTGGTTTTTGCCATCCGACCATTGCTCTTTTCTTTTGACTTGATGACTGTGATGTTTGATTGCTGATTCAATTTTTTTTGTGGCTAGTTCGCTGGTGGAAGAAGTAACAGGTGTTGATGCAAGATGAAATGAAGTGACCGATTCAATAGAATTTATGTGAGGGGTGTCATCTTTGGTAACAAGAGAGGTTGAGCCTATAGGTTAAGCTCCAAAAGTAGCTAGATCTAGACTTGTCATAAAAGAACCAGCGTGGTCCACTAAGATAATATGAGGAACAAACTCATCAGACCCCACACAAGACCCATCAACCACGTCAGGATGGTTACTACAAGAATGAACCATATCAACATCCATATCATCAGTAGATATACATTTTTCTCCCCAAAGAAGTGAAGTAGAGGGAAGATCATCTCCCATGTGAGCCATAGTGTGTATTGGTGACTCATCTGTATCTGTGTCTGAATTACTGAGCATGGGAGTATTTTAGGCATCTTCTCTATAGATCCACTCATGAACAGCTTGTTCTTCTCTTTCGGCTTCAAGGATCACCATAGCAGAAGTGGAAGGTTTCCCATATGACCTAGGAGAAATCGGTATAGAAGCAAAGGAATCCAGTTTATATTCACCCATACCAAGGCTCATCATCTTAAATGATTTCTCAATAGAAACTAGAGACGTACTAGGATCATCAGTAGGTTCATTGTGAGGAACAAATTTTTCAGTAGTAGCAAGAGCATTAATAGCAATAGTATGGTCTCTAGGAATCACAATTTCAATGCCATTGTATGGAAATTTGACGCACTAATGATAAGTGGAAGGAACAGCCTGCATGTCATGGATCCAAGGATGACCCAAAAGAATGTTATATGCGAGTGGAACGTCCAATACTTGGAAGTTAATATCTTTTGTGATAGGGCCCACTCAGATAGGCAACGTGACAAGACCTTTGGAAGATCTTTCCACTTCATCATAAGCTTTTATAGTAATCTTCTTTTTAGAATCCATAGTGAATTCTGACAAACCCAACTGTTGTATGACATTGAAAGAAACAATATTTAACCCTGCACCATTGTCTATCAGGACTTGGCAGACATGGGTGTGGTAGAATAGAACTTCAATGTGTAAAGCTAGATTATGTGGGTGAGTAATAGATATGTCATCTTTTGTAGAAAAGGAGAGAGATAGCGGAGATGAAATGTGGTTGACCATAGCTTGAAATTGATCTAGATCAATGTCATTAGGAACACATGTTGTACGTAAAGCCTTATCAAGAATCTCTCTATGCGAAGGGGATAACCGAAGTAACTCAAGGATAGATATCTGTGCTAGTGTCTTTTGCAAATGTTGGACAAGATCATAGCTAGGGGTGGCTGAAGAAGCCACTTGTTTGGAAGGCAAAGCTTTCTTGGGATCTTGCGCAGTGTTAAGGACAATCTTGGCTTGCCCCGCTAGTAACAACATTCAGTGTCTCACTTTGGGAAGATGAACTATCACATGTTTGCAAGATCAACTTTGGCTTACCATGATTGGATTTATTATCATCTTGAGACCTCATCATTAGAACGCTCTCAATGGGCTCTACCATGTTGATCACAGGTGTATTAGAAGGATACGTGTAATTGATCTTAGCATCATGATTCTTCTTATGTGCTTGAGAGGTTTCCCCCTTATCATGCTTAGGTAGGGGATCTTTGAAAGCTGTGTGATCAGAATTTTTAGTTAAGCCATCAGTGGAGATTGTGTCATTCTCAATAAGATCCTGAATATCATCCTTAAGCCTAAAACAATTGTCTGTTGGATGTCCCTTGTTTCTGTGATAATGGCAATAATGATCCTCTCTCCACCAATCAGGCTTATTTATCAGATACCAGTTACCAGGTTTATCAGGAAGCATAAGATATCCATTGTCAACCAAAGTCTTGAGGATTACATCGTAAGGTTCTGCCAACTTGGTATAGACTCGCTTTCGAAATAACTTCTTAAGCTTATCTGCATATTGAGGTTTAGGAGCACTATGAGTGTTGGCAGCTTCTTGTTGTTTTGCTGCAAAGATAGCATTGGAAAGATTGAAAGCAGGCTCTTTAACTTTAGGAGCATCAACAACCCCATCATTAACAACATACTTGTTCTCATTCCAAGGTTTTTTCTTGTCTTTACCATTGCCTTTAGCATCTTTATTAATAACAATATCCCCTTTTCTTATAGCTACATCCTCAATCTGATATGCACTTTCAACCATGTCATGGAAGGAGGAGAACAGTTGCTTCCTTAGATCATAAAATAGCTCAGGCACAAGTGTGTTGAGGAAAATGTCAATCTTTTCTCTTTCGGGTAGCTGACGAGGATATCGAGAATACAATGACCTCCAACATTGTAAGTAAGTTGCAAATGGCTCACCTTGATGTTGTCTTAGATTACCAAGATCTATCGTAGTGATAGGTTGTTGGATGTTGTAAGAGTACTGCTAGGTAAATCACTGAGCCAACTCATCAAAAGTCTTAAGAGGTGGTGTCAATTTCGCAAACCATTCTAAAGCTTGGCCTCTTAAGCTTTGAGGGAATAAGCATAGAAGATATGTGTCTTCATGAAGAAAGTCCATACTAAGAGCATAAAAATGACGCACATGGTCATGAGGGTCACCATTTCCATCATACTTGTCATATTTAGGAACCTCAATATCCTTAGGAAACGGGACCATGTATAGATCTTTATCAAAAGGAAGAGCACAAATTGATTCTACAAAAGATACCTTTGGAGGCTCTCTTTCTAATGCCATTTGGTTAAGGCGTTGATTTGTCCAATGTAATTCTTCTTGAAGAACTTCCAACTCAATTGGTACTCTTTGTTGGATAATTTGTTTGACATCATAGCTAGGAGGAAGCTTGTATCCTCTAGAAGTGATATATTGAAAGTACCGATCGTCGTTACGCTCTAAAAGCTTATGCATCATTCATTGAGAGACCACATCTTGTTCAAATCTTATAAGATCCTCACTAGAAATCTCATCATCAGCCTCTGCCTCATGTTGAGAGGGAGGAGGTCTAGGAGGTGAAGAAGGCATACCAAAAGTGGGTCTTGGAGGAGATCTTGGTGGCATGTTGTTGCCATTGTTGCCATTGATAAAAAGAGGTCTATGTTCATGATTACTAGTCTCAGGTTGCTCATGAAATGTCCCTCTATAAGCCATGTGCCTAGCAGCATCCATCCTTTGTTGATTGTGTTATTTTTATAAGCGTGGTTGGTTATCCTTACGCTCAAAGTGTTTTTACAAGAGTTGAAATTTTTTTTGTTCCGTCAAAGTGAGTGAGACACTATCTATGTTTTTGGGGGTCTTGAATGAGGAAAAGAGGAAACCTCCTTTGTACCACGGGGTAGCCTTAGAATCCTTAGATTGGTCAGAATTAGAACTGTCATTTCTAGCAGGTGCTCGTGAGCGTCTAGTTGGAGAAGGAAACTATGTATAATTAAATGGAGGATGATTCTCCTGCTCAAATTGAGACTGAGTTGTAACCGGCATGAAAAGAATTGTTGATTGACTAATAGAATGAGACAAAGTTTCTCAGATTTGAGATAAGCAAAGCCAATAAAGATCACTTGTCAAAGTAGAACAATAGAGAGATGTCTCATCAAAAGTTCTCAAGCACTTACAGCAATCAATTGACTAAAGCCGAGCAGCGGGGTAAAAGTACAAAGCTGTGTCACACTTTTATAAAGGAAAAGGTCAACGACACAATTTTTTTTAACTTTAACGACATAAAAATGGCATTTATGTTTAAAATTTGGAGATGATGTAGACTAATGAAATGTGTAAAAGTGGATGAAGTTTATGTCTATAATTTTTTTTATTTTTTTTGAACTAGAATTCACATAGTTTTTAAATTTTTTAAGTGCATTTTTTACTTGCTAAAAAATGCTGAAAAATGAGGGTCTTGTTCGCACCAAAAAAGTATATGCAAATAATATTTTTTTCCTTTGATTTCAAAATATTTCATAGATAAAATGTATAGCTAGTGCAAAAAAGAAGAAAAATTAGTTTTCAATGTATATTTTCTCTGTTATAACTACTCAAAGTCGAACATACCTGAAATCGATAGTTTTCATCTCACGTCAAATTTCCCCTATCAAATCTACACCATTTAGAAAATAAATTACACACTCTTGAAGATAACTCTCTCCTCTAGTGTTAAATATAAATTTTCAATTTTATTGATAAGCTTTACTATTTTTTTCTATTTTTGAAGCATCTTGTTCTCGAATGTTAAAATACCTACTTGCAGTATTTTGAAATTATAATATATTAGATATAAATAAAATACTATAAAAATTATATGATGATAATCTTGACTCCGTGCTCTAAAAAAGGGTATTTTTATATTTGTTAAAACATATCATTAAAAATAGTAACAGTTATTGAAACATCACTTTTATGAAATAATTTTATTTCGTTAGTAATTGTTATAAAACATACATTTAATAGATATTTCCAATTGGAAAAGATGAAGAACTTATCTAACTTAGCTAGAATGAATCTAGCTAGACCATATGTTTGACAAAAAATAATTTTAGTTAGAAATACTCAAATTCAACTGTGCTGATAAGTTGTCCTGAAATGTGACACAGCTTTGTACTTTTACCCAGCGAGCAAGAAGCTCAATAAGCAAGTAGCTAGAGAGGTAACCGTGATGCGACAAGTGATCAAGAGTAGCATTCGTTAAGCTCAAATCCAATAGTTTTAACACATTTGTTTTAGTCTAGAACAAATCTAAGCATGTAGACAATAGACCAGCTTCAGGTAAGAACAGAAGAAGACACTCTATGATAGGTTAAAAGGGCAAGTTTAGCAACTCCAGATTGCAACAGCAACAAGATAGCAAAAGGGTTCTGGGTGATACTTTCCAAGTAGACAGGGCGATACTTCTCAATCGGGCGATACTTCACCTTAAGCCAGGTGATAGACTCCAGTAAGGCTGGGCAATAGACTCCAGGCTAGCCGGGCAATATTCCAGCAGGTGTGAAATATCAAGCGATATTTCTCAGCAAAGGGCGCGATACTGTTGCAAAATTGTATGACTTTTTGACCAGTGAACACAAAATCTTAGTTTTTGAAGCATTTTGAAAGATCAAGTAAGTATATCAATAGATTTTTATCATTGATCAAGCACATAGAACAGAAACTAGGGAGTTCAAGCAAACAGTCTTCAAGCAATGGGCAAGGGACAAAGCAACCTTGCGCATGAACAGAGATAGTGACTTAGTATTTCTACTCCTTAAAGATTCTACTTGTGTATGTTCTTGAAAATGTTTTAGTAGGCACTTAGAACACAACAACACCTTATCAAGCTGTCTAAAAGGATATACATAGCTTTGCTAAAGGGATTCCTTGATATACGTAAGGTATGTGAGGCCCAAATCTATAGATGAGAAGAATCCAAAATCATAGAGCCAGGGGGAGATGGTAACCCAAATCTCCTCCTTCACTTCTCAAAGGTATAAAGTTCTTTGAGGCTTAGCCAAGAGTGATATCAAACTCAATTCCCAAGAGAGGTGTCTTTCGATTCACCACCCACTATTTATACTCCACCAGAACACAGGAGTTAAGGTCATCCCTTGAGGTGGTGTGTCCCCAAGTAGGCCTTCTAAAATAAAAACTAAGTAATTCACTATCAAAAGTATTTAGAGCACTAAAGGTGGAACACTTAACTCTTCAAGTAAATGAAAAGTGAGTCCAAAAGTGGGACACTTAACCCTTCAAGTGAATGTGAAGCGAGTCTAAAAGTGAAACATTTAACCCTTCAAGAGAATGTGAAGCGAGTCCAAAAGTGGAACATTTAACTCTTCACACCAACTCAAAGTGAGTCCAAAAGTGGAACATTTAACTCCTCACATAAACTCAAAGTGAGCCCAAAAGTGAAACATTTAACTCCTCACATCAACTCAAAGTGAGTCCACACCTTAGAAAACAAGTGAGTTCCAAAAAGCACAAAAGGGTTGCCTAGTGGAGCAATTAACGCTTCTTTCCTGTAGACCCCTCCCCTTTAATGTAGCACTGATCTTGCAACTACGGGGTGAAAATGAGGGGCGGTGGATTAGCAAGTCCAATAACCCAAGATAGCAATCTAGATCAATCACAAGTAATCTAAAGTTTCTTATCAATACTACTCACAAATGACAAAGGGTTGAATCAATGGAATATTTAACTTTCTAAAAAAACATAGAGTGAGTCCACAAAGTGGTGCATTTAACTCCCTATGTAAACAAGAAATGAATCCATGCCCTCAATCACTCAATGAGATATTTGATATTGGAACCAAGAATTACGTAAGGTTTAAACACAAGCATTCACTTACACAAACTTGTATGAAAGCAAATCTATGTTCATTCATTTCCCATTAAGAGCATCAATTGAAATGTGTTCTATGAAAGCATGTAAACACTCAAGCCAAACATATGAGAGATTCAATTTTAATCCCAAGATCCAAATGTTGTAGAGTTGTAACAAAATACCTCAAGTCCAACGCAACACGTTTAGTAGATTTCACCTTTTTTTTTGTTTGTTTTAAGCATTTTTCATGAAAGCAAGTCATGCACCTTCAAATGAACAAGACAAGAAAACAAGCAAACAAGATATGCAATGTATATCCAACTTATGAAAACCCTAGGGTTAGATCTAAAAATCAATTGTTAGGAGCAATGATAACCAGAAAATAATCCAAATGATAACTCATATCATGCATTGAACAATGAAAAATAAGTGCATACCCATCACAAAATTTTATTTTTTTTGCATTTGACCTAGTCAACAAGATCTAATTTTTACCACATTAATTTGGAACCTAAACCCAAAATGTAGAAAAGAGAGCTTTGTCACAAAATAGAGAGCTTTCCAAAAATGTAAAAATTTCAGAAAAATCTCTTCATTTGTGCCCTAGAGACCTATTTTACTAAAACAGACCAGTTTTAATAAATTGACCAAATGAGCTATGATATGATTTCTAAATCAAAAACATAGTGAATGGACCCCCTGTAGAATTCCAAGACCTTTCTAGAAATATAATTTTTTTTGAAAAATATGCTGATTTGCACCAAAAATTGATTTTTTATGAAAAATAAAGGAAAAATCATAAAAAATATAAATTACCTCTGAAAAATTTGAAATTTTTTTTGAAGCCTCTTTGGTATGTTGTCAACTTGAAAAAAAATATTTAGACCAAATTATGAAGCCGTTTGGGAGATATGATCAAATCTTTCAAATCTAGGGTTTTTCCATCTCCAAACAAATCTGCACAAGGGTTAGCTTCAAAAATAATAAAAAACCAACATGTAAAAGTGGGTAGCCCCATGGTGGGTGCCAAAAAATGTGTACTAAAATTTTTTCACACTTCTATGAATTCTTACATGCAAGAAAACTCAAGAATGAGCCCTCACAAATCGATCCATAGCTCCCTAGGCATGGAGTGCAAGGGTTTTTAAGAATGCTCTTAGCTAGAGCTATTAAGCCTATAACCTTGCTAGTAAACCATGCAATGGGAGATTCAAGGAAGACAAGGGCAAGAATGCCAATATCTCCAATGAAGCCAAATGTATGCAATGCAAAGAAAATCTATATGACAATGCAAGTTAATCTATTGCATAAAAGAAAATCTAAGCTAAGAATGAAGCTATAAAAAGGCAAATACTATGCATGAAAATGAAATCTAATTATGAAGCAAGAAAGCCATGATGATGCAAGAATGAAGACAAGAAGATAGAGTGTTGATGAAGATCCAAGATGAATGTCAACAATGCTCCAAATCTTCAAACCCTAGATGCAAGAATATCTCCAAAAGCTCCAAGATAACTTAGAAAACCTATAGCATAACAATCATAAAAATTTCTGTGTGCAAATGAGGAAGAGAGCTCTTCTTTTATAGGAGGTGAAAAATCAATGGACCATGGAGATTAAGAGGCAAAAGATTTAATCAACGGTGGAGAAAAAAAAAAGCTTGATCCTTGTGCACAAATATCCTCCAATAGGAAAATTAGAAGCATTTACTTTATGTTGAGCATTTACTTTATGTCCATGTGAGACAAAAAGTGTTTTTATTTTATTTTTTATTTTATTTTTCTTTATAAATAAGAATTAAATGCTTTATTTGTGCAACTTAGGATAAGAAGAAAAGTAGAGATTTTTATTTAATAAAAGGGGAGGAAATATTTCTTTTAATAAATAAAGACTTAGGATAAGATGGTTAGCCCATAGAAAATAATCAAATAAATTATAGGACTAGGATTTGATCAAGAACAAGCAATTGATGATTTAGCAAATGGGGGCTAATAGTCTAGGTGACCATTTTTAGGTGTATACACTGACCACTTTGGGTCCCGGCCCCTATTGTAAGCCACTCCCCTAAGATGCACTTAATCAATCTCCCCTAGACTCATAATCTCACAAATAACCAATAGGTATTCAACTAGGTAATCCTAGATGCAGTTTCACACACAAGAAACTGACATGATTACAATGATACCATAAACAAATAATATCCAACAAGAGCGCATAAGGTTGAATCAGGAAAGATAATTCAAAATAAACACACACAATAAACATGATACTAAAATACAATCCAACTGATACAAAACCCTGTCTATGTTTCCCCTAGGCCATCTAATGCCCAAAATCACATAATGCACAAGAATGTAGTTCAGAACCAAAAGACAACATTCATAATCTAAAGAACTGAAAGGGAACTATAAGTATTTAATACTTCATTAAGAACATAAAAACAAACAGAATATATACCACACAATACTGATAAAAGATTCCTGACATAACATTCGTATTTGTGTCATTAATAAAAGAAATGTTCCCTATAACGCTCTAGGAAGTCAGTAGAATAAAATGCCCAATTTTGGTAAAAACATAACACTTAACAAATAATAACTTTCAAAAACCTAATCATTCAAAACTAAATAGATTTCAACTTTTAAATTAATAAAGTAATTCCCAATTTATTTTATCTAAAATGCAAAATTAAATAACAATCAAATAATTGAAATATCACAACTATAACAATTAATCAATAATTAAACTAAATTATCCTAACAAATTAATTAACTAAAATCTAATTCAACTAAATAAATTATTTTAGTTAAACTATAATTAATTAATCTAGATAATACAAAAATTAATTTTATTAAAAATCATATTTTAACAACATACATTAATTAACCATAATTTAAAATAAACTAAATTAATAAAAGAAAAATAAACTATCATATTTAATAATACAAATCTTTTAAAAAAAACAAAACATAATAAACATAACTTATGGGGGGGCCCGCGACTCTTTCCCCCACGGCAGTACCCTGGTACTGCCGCCACAATCCTCTGGGGTACTGCGCACGGTAGTGCTCAGGGCCTGCCGTGACAGTCCCTTTATGGGGCTGCGCGCGGCTTAGGCTGTCGTGCCCTCCTTAGCACTTGCAATTTTTTTATATTTCATTTAATATATTTTTTTATAATCCCAAACAACTTTGAAACATATATATTATTTTATATATATATATATATATATATATATATATATATATATATATATATATATATATATATATATAATAATATGTTATTTCATTTATTTGCAATGTGACATTTTTTTTTATATAATATCTAATTTTGAAAATATAACATTTAAGACAAGCATACATATATATATTCTCAGGAGTTATAGAAAACAAAATTAACATAAGGAAAGATGTATTTTTTTTTTTTTATATTTCTATTGTCTTTTTTCCAGAACTTTAAAATGTGATTGTGTACTTTTATTTGACTGAAACTTTTTTTTAACATAAAATAATTTTATACCAGAAGATAACAAAAATATTGGAGGACCTATCATTGTGAACAGAGAATATTTTGATTCTCTCCAAAACTCATAAGAATTTGGCCAGTTCATCTTGAGTGTGTAAATTTTAGATTTTCCAAAGCAAATTAAAAGAGAGAAGGATTATTTAAATTTTAGGATGAATATTTATACCCAGATTGGGTTTTTTCAATAACAAATAGATTTTCCTCCAACATGAATTTATTTATTTCAAACCCTATAGTAGAACTATAGGCCAGGACTAATCTATTGATTTCTAGATAAACCATGAAGAATTAATTAACGAAATTTGGCTAGCATAACGGTACAATGTCAAGTTGCAATAAAATATAAAAATCAACTACACTAGGGTTTCTGAATACCTAGATCTAAAATAAACACAGAAAGACAAAAGGATGTAAAAATAGAGATAACAGACAAAATTCAATGCCTACCTTAGATCCAATGCCAGAAATGGATTAACAATGGAAACCCTTGTAGATCTGAGAACCAAATTCTCTCCAAATTCAAACACAACCTATAGATCTGAAAACTAATTTGCTACCAAGTGTCCAATCCAGATGCACAGAGAAATTCAAATCATCAAACAGCCACAACAATCCACAATTCTTCAAAATGCCAAACACACAAGCCTTCTCCAAAATTCCTCTCCAAAACCTGTCTCTCTCAAAAAATGAATACAAAAATCTCCTAATACGAATTCCATTCCCAAATTCAAACAATCATAGAAGACAACTCAACAGCTAACTCAGAGTTCAACTCCAAATCAAAAAATGACTCATAAGACAACTCCTAATCCAACTCAAATTCTAAAATTGAAAGAAAATACAGTTAATTAATTAAAATATCTTTTAAAAGCACAACTCAACTTGACTTTTGAAAACTAGTTATCTTTTTGAAAACAAACACTTTTTCCAATTTGCACATGTTATAAATAAAATTCATTTATTAATTAAATTAAATAATCAATGCATCACAAATTCATGCAATTAATTATTTAATTATTTAATAATATAAACAAGCATAATTCTAAACATTTACCATTTGAGCACATGTTAATAATTAAAACCAAATTAAATAAATTAAATATTTAATACATCCTAAAGCATGCATTTAAATATTTAATTATTTAATAATGCACTCAACATAAATAATCCTAATTATGATTACATAATCAAATAATTCCAATAAATCAAATATTTGACTTTAGATAATTTTTTCAAATTAAATACAAGAACATAATTAAATCATTAAATTCAACTATAATCCTAACATCGATAATCATATAAAATCACCTGAATAATCATAAATCCACTTAATCAAGCACAATCAATCAAGAAAATTGAAAACATGCACAGACTCAAGAACGGAATCCACAAATTCATACCAACCAGGTGAATTCGGGTAGGGTAGTCATACAGACACTTGTCCAATCCTAGGATAGTTAGGCTTGGGTTAGGGTTTTGGGTATGTGTATTATCTCCCCTCTTTACCATTGAGACGAATGTTTGTGGGCATGCTCACTCCTACCAATTCAAGGAAGATGATGCCCTGTACCTGCAAACATGTCATCACAAGATGAAGCATGTACATACAATAATATATAATAGACAATGATAGGGTACGATCGGATGTGTGGATCTTGACTATGCGAGTAACTATGCCTCCGTCCTGTACGAAACAAACTTGTTAATAGATACAGACACATAATCACCATACACATGCAAGTATGGGGTAAGTACATCATAATCAATATAAAACATATAATCTATCATCATAAAACATCATCATCTATTCTATGCATACACCTGATAAACATATGATAATAATCCATCATCATCATTAATGAAATAATAATCAATCACATGAAAAGTGACCTAAAAGAATTCAGTCACACAACTGAAACATAAAGCAATCTAAAAGCATCCTGTGGGTGGGTACTACATCAATCTTCAACCAATCCAATCATGACAAGGTTGTGTCATTCGATCTTCTTGAATCAAGTCATTCTTCAGTTGTCTTAATCTTTCTCTTTTGCTTCACTCGAAGTTAATGGTGGAGACTAGAGCTTCCTCACAAAGAAAACAAGGAGAACAACCCAAATTCTCCTTAGCAGCATCTTCTATGATTGCTCAAACATTTCATCAACCCTACGACGCTACTAAATTTGGAGAGGATGCTCTTGGAAATCTATTCTTTAAAGGTGGTTACATCACCCCTCCTGCATCGATTCATGCAGGTAATCAACCAACCTCACCTTAATCAATTCCAAACAGTCCTCACAATAGCACTATGTCTCAAGGTGGAGAAAACTAAGGCTCCCAAGGTCATCACTCCAATCACAGTGGAGATCCCGAACCAACACCCTCTGAAATTTCCCAATATCAAAATGATGATAACATTAAGATAATGATGAGACACTTCTTGAGGGAAGACAAAGAGGCATACTTCCTAGAATTAGCTCAACAAGGAGCTAAACTTCCTCCAAAATTTAATGTTGAAGATATTGTTACTCAAGAGGAAGAAACTCCTATCATGGCTATGATGAAATAGATGCATGCCATGCAAGTCAAGCTCAACAAACTTGAAAAAGAGAAGGAACCTAAAGAGTTCTCCATGGAGGCTCTATGTCCTTTTCCATTTGATAAAGACTTGTACATGCCACCATTCCTGAAGAGAGTGGAAATACCTAAATACAACAAGTACGATGGAAAATATGATCCCCAAGATGATGTCAGAGAATTCTATACTCAATCCATGGAGTTCATGCATGAACCAACCTACTTAATGCATCTTTTCCCATAATCTCTGAGAGGAGAATCCATTCATTGGTTCTCAAAAATGCCTCCAATGATCAAGACTTTTGAGGAGTTAATCAAGCTATTCTATCAACAATACTCCTACAACATCAAAAATCCAATCACCATGATCGACATTTGTAATCTGAAACAATACCCAAGAGGACCATTCTTGACTTTCCTCAAATGATGGAGGAAGAAGTTTTCTCTATATGCTAGACCCATTCCAAAAATAGAGAAGTTGGAAATTTTCATCAACAATCTTGTTCTTGAAATCAACTACCCTTTACAAATGCAAGATCACACATCCTTCAATAAGATGGTAGACAATGCAATCAAAATTGAGAAAGTACTTGTGAAAAAGGAGACATATCACTTCAAAAAGAGAAGTATGAATCTGGATCTAGTTCCAAAGACAAGAACAAAAACTGGAACAAGAATAAAGGCATCATCATGGATGACATTGTTGACAATATTCATAACCCATCTAAGGCACCCGCTTTCAATCTCACTGTTGGTACCCAAGCCATCAAAGCCTCAGAGGTGAAGTGATAGAATCAAACAAGAACTCATATAACTACAAACCTTGGGCTACAAATCCTAAACACATGTTTACTCTTGGAGAATCCTTAGGGTCTGCCATGAAAACTCCGTTGGAAAAATCATCACATTACCTGAGATCTGACCATTTGATCCTGAAGCTAAACCAAAATGGTGGAAAAAGACCGATTTCTATGATTTCCATCGAAATAAGGGTCATAAAACCAATAACTACAAGACAAGACAAGACAAGATGGATAATGGAGAAATTGTAATTGACAATCATAAGAGCAATAATGATCATATGGCATTCATGGAACCATTTCTGAAATATGGTCAAGGAGATTCATCTTCTTAGCCTAACATAGGTGCTAAAGTCAATTATTCTTACTCTGGAAATAATGTTTTCATAAACATGGTGGAACCTTTCTTATCTGAACATTGCAATGTCATCACCATTGTAAGAAAAGATAGAGATAATCAATTAGAAAATGCAGTTACTCGATCACAAGCTGGCGCATCTACAAGGACAAAATTTTGATTCATCAAATGTCCCTAAGATTCCTTTTAATCTTTCATTTGATTCTAAATAGAGGGTTTCCTCTAAATAATCAAATCCTAAAGACACGAGGCCAACATCATACAATATTTTCCAACAACTCCAGCATACCAATGCAAAAATATCCATGTTTGAATTGCTTCAAATATCTCCTACTCATAGGGCTATTATGGATAAAGCTCTACTCGGTTCCAATGTTCCTGACAATCTTGATCTAGATAGATTCCAGACTATGGTTGGTCATCTAACATCACCCCAGTATATCTCCTTTTCAGAGGAAGATGACAATTCATTGAGTCATTCACATAACTAGCCCTTGCACATTGAGGTCTTGATCCAAAATTATCGAGTCAAATGCGTGTTGATAGATGGTGGCATTGGTTTAAACATTTGTTCTTACAACTTGATCATACAATTGGGATTATCAGAAGCTTCCATTGATCCTAAAAAGTGTTAGAATAATTGAGAGGGGGGTGAATCAGTTATCCAATGCCCCAAATCAAAATGTATAATCCAAAACAATTCTACTACTTCTGCAAGTCGGTAAACATATAATACTTTCACTGCCTGTGTACTTACCGATTGACAGTCTAAACTTTATAGCAATTACCGATCAAATCTAACATGTAATATGAAAAATATGATAAAAAATAAATATCATAGTCAACACATAACACAAGAGATTTAACGTGGAAACCCTATAAAGGGAAAAACCTCCTGGAACCCGCAACCCAAAATTGTTCACTCTTCTGAAGTGAGGTTGGTGAAGACCCAACCCTATTAAAGGTTTACAAACACACTATTAGGTGTGACCTTGTTAGAGGATTTTAGACCAGAAGTTATCATCCAACTAGTAGTCACTCTGGGGTTGACAAGATAACAATGTTCACTCTATGAATGAAACATCAAAAGACTTTCATAGTCCACTCGGTTAAGAGATTTGACTATGTACAATGGTTAAATGTGTAACAGTAGATGATCTTCCATAAAACAACTTCAGTTTGCATTTTAAATATCAATGTTCAGCTCATTCAAATATTTCTGATCAATATAATACTTTAGATTCAATACTATATCAACTTACTATCTGTCGGTAATAACTCTTTGTAGCTCAGTAACTATTCTGCAACTTGATTCTTATTAACCAGTATGATTAGAATGCATGAAAAATTCTCCACACAATAATTCTGCAGTATCTTCTTCTTCCAGCATGTTTTCATAATGAAACCAGTGTCTCTTATATAAATGAGTAAATCATTTTCTTTTCCTCCATCAGATTTTTCTGCTTAATCATATTCATAGATTTTGTCATTTTAAGATCCCTCGACTGATGTGTCAATAACACGTTTCAATCTGCTCCATTAGATCCTTTTTTATTTATGTTAGCCGTCGATCTTCATAACAAACATTATCTGTTACCTTGATTTCATACACTTTACAGCTCATCACTTTAACGGCTTAAACTGATCATTTAATTCATTTCTATTTTTCTTGGTTAACAAATAAATGCATTGGTGAACACAAGCTCGATTAATACTACACTTGATATACACTACACTTCATCGGTGTATACTGAAATGCTTTATTTACTGACAACACTGCTTTATGTCTTTCGGCTCTATTCTTCATCATAGATGAATGCAACATAATAAAGTCAATTCCATCAAGTCATAGACTCATCAACAAGTTACTCAGTGTATTCCTTATCCTCATCTGTCATATACATCTTCCTCATGTAGATATTTTTGTTCTTCATCTCTTTCACCTTCCTTCAGATGTGTCGGTATAGTAACTTACAAGATAAGTACTGTCAAGCTAGTTGACATCAATGACAACATAATACTGATTTAATCATCTTGCATATCTAATCATCAACTCTTTAGTAATCTTGAATTACAGATTCTTCATTCTGGTTCTAAATCAGTTGTAGTTCATCAATCTGTCCCTTTGGCATTGATGACAACTCAAGTAATATGAAATGTACCATACACATACCAAACATGTCTTCTACAACTCTTTGATCAAATGTTGTGTAGTGTAAGCTCTCCCTAGCTTAATATGTTTAATCACTATGTTACTAAAACAACATTATAAAATACAGCTTTGTCATTCTGTAGATATAACCTTTTCAGTTCTCAAGTTCCTTTCAGATTATCTCTCCCTTAGATAGTTCTCATCAGTGTATTATCCTTTTCTTTTCATATTATTGATCTCTCCCTTTGACAAAAATGCCAAAGAAACAAATAAATAATCATCTCTATAGTAGCTAAGTAACTCTCTGTTGTCCATTACTTCCTTTGTATCTTAGTATACTGATATCCCAATCTGTTTCAGTTCTTCAAACTTAATCACAACCTTAAACAAAATTCAAAGTGTGAACTATTTTGCATCAACATGAATGATCTTCTGATAAGATTAGGCTGATGCAACATCCATATCACATTAGTGATCGATAGACAGGGGACGAACCCCAAGTCTAGTCCTCAAATATTCAAAAGTGTCCTTTAGTAGAGGCTTTGTAAAAATGTCTGTAAGTTGTTCTTTAGATGTAACAAATTCTAACTTTACTTGCTTTTCTTGCACTTGTTCTCTTAAGTAGTGATACTTAATTGATATATGCTTTGTCTTAGAGTGTATCACAGGATTCTTTGAAATATTAATAGTGCTTGTGTTGTCACAATATATGATCCCCAGGTCAGTGATTACCTCATTCATTCCTTCCAACACATGCTTGATATATGCAATGTTTGAGCAATTAGTAGGAGCAACAACATACTCTACTTCAGCTATAGACTAAAAAATACAAGCCTGCTTTTTACTTGTCCAGGTTACAAATCTTTCACCAAAGAAAAATGCTCCTCCGGTGGTACTTTTTCTGTCATCCACATTTCCAACCCAATCAGCATCGATGTAAACTTTCAGCTCAAACTTACCTTCCTTAGGATACCATAATCCATAATCCTCTATCTTTTTCAGATATCTTAAGATTCTTTTAGTAGAAATCATGTGTGATTATCTAGGATTAGTAGAATATCTAGCAACAATTCCCACAGCATGTGCTATATCTGGTCTACTGTGAACTACATACATGAGCTTACCAATCATGGATCGGTAAAGTGTCTAGTTTACCTCTATAGTTTCATCTTCTTTTGTCAATTAACTTCCAGTAGCTATCGGTGTTCCCATAGGTTTAGCATCTTCCATGCCAAATATCTTCAAGACTTCCTTTATGTACTTGGATTGTTTGATGAATATCCCATCACTCTGTTGTATCACTTGTAATCCAAGAAAGAATTTAATCTCTCTAAACATAGACATTTCAAACTCATTCCTCATGTCATCAGCAAAAGATTTACATACATGATCTTGACCTCCAAAAATAATATCATCAACAAAAATTTCAGCAATAATAATAATGTCATTAGTATCACCTTTCATGTACAAATTATTGTCCTCACTAGTTCTTACAAATCCAATACTTAACAAGTAAGTATGCAGTCTTTCATACCATGCTCTCGGTGCTTTCTTCAAACCATATAAAGCTTTGTGTAATCTACATACCATGTTTCTATTGTCTAGATCAATGAATCCTTTAGGTTCTTCTATGTAGACCTCTTCTTCAAGTATACCATTCAGAAATGTTGATTTCACATCCATTTGATAAACCTTAATCTTGTGTGCAACATATGCAAGTAACATTCTAACTCCTTCCAATCTAGCAACAGGTGCAAATGTTTCACCATAATCAATGCCTTCTTCCTATGCATATCCCTTGCATACCAATCTCACTTTATTTCTTGTCACTTCACCATTTTCATTCATTTTTTTTCTAAATATCCATTTAGTACCAATAACATTCTTATCTTTAGGTCGGGGGTACTAAGGACCAAGTTTTGTTTTTCTCTATTTGTTCTATTTCCTCCTTCATTGCATTAACCCATTCTTCATTTTCTAATGCAACTTTCACATTCTTTGGTTCAAATTCATAAACTAAACATGTACCTTGTCTTGTTTTGCTTCTTGTCTTCATTCCAACTTGTCTATTTCCAATAATTTGTGTCTCAGGATGATGTCTTCTGACAAAACTAGCCAGTACTCGGTTTCTTCTTTCTTTTTCATCCTGTTCAAGTTCATTTTCTTGCTCGGTAGCAACATCTTGTTTGTAGGTTTCCCTTTCCTATTCCTTGGGGTTATTTTCCTACTGACCAGTTATCACAGGTTGTGACTTGGGTAGATATTTAGGAAGTTCAATGTAAGTGAATCTACCATAGTCTTTTGGTTCCTTTCTTTCTTTGGTGTTTATGTCATCATACTCATCAACATGAACATTAGTACTTTCAATCATCTTATTTGTAACCTTATTAAGAAATTTGTATGCTTTACTCTTAGTAGAATATCCTAAGAATATTCCTTCATCACCTTTAGAATCAAATTTCCCATTTCTCTCATCTTTTAGAATAAAACATTTGCTTCCAAAAATCTTGAAATAACTTATAGTAAGTTTGTGTCTAAACCATAGCTCATAAGGTGTCCGGTTGGTGTCCTTCTTCAGTTGTACTCAGTTAAGCACATATACAGCTATGCTGACAGCTTCCCTCCAATATGTCTGAGCAACATTCTTTTGTAGCATTAGTGTTCTAGCATAGTCAATGATTGACCTATTCCTTCTTTTAGCAATCCCATTCTGCTGAGGTGTTCTTAGTGCAGAGACCTGTCTTTTAATACCAGTCTCATTATAGAAATTAGTAAATTCATCAGAGATAAATTCACCTCCTCTATCAGATCTTAAGAATTTGATTTCTTTTCCAGTCTCTTTTTCTACCTTATCTTTATACCATTTAAACAACTTAAAAGCTTCAAATTTCTCATTTAGGAACATAACAGTCATCAATCTAGTATAGTCATCAACAAAAAGAATAAAGTATATATCACCATAATAGCTCTGAGTTCTCATAGGACCACATAGGTTAGTGTGAACCAATTTAAGTATCTTCTTTGTTGAGTAGTCTTTTCTTTTAAAACTGGACTTAGTCATCTTACCTTTCTAACATTCATGACACATAGCATGATCTGGTTTTAACAAGTTAGGCAATCCTCTAACTCTTTTCTTCTTACTAATATTGACCATGTTATCAAAATTCACATGACATAACCTCTTATGCCACAACCATGCATCTTCATCTTTTATTAATAGACAAGAAGACTAATCAATATCAAGATAAAATAGATTACCTCTGGATTGTGTACCGGTTCCAACAAGTCTTCCTCCATCATCATAGATTCTTACATTTCTGCTCTCAAAAGCAAGTCAGTGACCTGACTTGTTCAGTTGTGCCACACTTATAAAATTTTAGTTCAGTCCATCTACCCAGTATGCATTCTCACATTTTATTCTATCATTAATCATCAGTGAACCTTTACCTCTCACCATACAAGGTGCATCATTTCCCATTCTAACAGATCCACCATCATATTCATCAATTAGATCAAATTTCTCTATATCACCAATCATCTGATGTGTGCAGCCACTGTCTATGATCCATGTATCATTTCTGCTTACCTTAGAGATCAGTGTTGTCTCTTCATATTTCTCTTCTTCTTCTTAATCATCCTTCATAGTAACAAATACTACTTCTACATCATCATCAGTGTTAGATTTAGATTCAAATTCTTCGGCTATGTAACATACCTTTTTCCCTTTTTCATATCTATCTCGGTTGTCTTTTTTATTGTGTTGGTAGCCTCTGTTGACTCTTCTCCCATAGCTTCCTTCGGATCATTCTTTGGATCTATCATCATCTTTCTTATTCGGACATCTAGCAGCGATGTGGCCAAATTATTTATAATTAAAACATGCTAGAGGTAAGTTGCCTCTATACCTTCCCTTACCTTTGGGAAATCTTCTGGCCATAAGAGCTTCAAGCTCATCAAGTTCATCATCGGTATTACTATCAGTATCATTATTCTTATCATTCTTGCTACTAGACTTACCAATCTTCAAAGAGGGCATGAAAGTGGATTCAACAGAAGGTACAAAACTATTGTCAAAGTTATTCAATTCAAAGGTTTTAAGCTTATCGATCAGAGTGTCAAGGGTGAGGTTGGATGTAGCCCTTGTTTCATGAATTGCAGAGATCTTGATTGCATAAACTGGTAGCAAAGTTTTGAGAATCTTGCTTATAATTGTTTCATCATCAATAGCTCTGTCAAATGCTCTAATAGCATGTACTACCTCTTTTAGTCTATTTGTGTATTGCACAATATTCTCACCTTCTTTCATCTTCATATCATCAAATTGACCTCTAGGCTTTCTACTCTGGCTCTCCTGACATTTGCATCTCCACTGTATATTACAGTCATTTTATCCCACATGGATTTGGTAGTAGTGCATCCCTTAATGTCTTCAAATTCAGTGGTGGTACAGGAAGCAACAAGTTCCATCATAGTAATATTGTGTTCATGCCTATCCTTTAGTTGATCAAGAGTCAGGGGACCTGGTATCGATTCAATGTAGCCATTCTCCATCAGTTCTAGTGCAGAATTCCCAATTCTAGATATGTGCAACTTCATCCGACTTTGCCATATTGTGAAATTATCTTTTTTCAGCTTTGGCACTTCCCTCTTATACATCTTGAGACCTTTTTGCTAAAGTCCTTAAAACTCTGTTCTAAGCAACCAACGCTCTGATACCAATTGTTAGAATAACTGAGAGGGGGGTGAATTAGTTATCCAATGCCCCAAATCAAAATGTATAATCCAAAACAATTCTACTACTTTTGCAAGTTGGTAAACATATAATACTTTCACTGTCTGTGTATTTACCGATTGATAGTCTAAACTTTATAGCAATTATCGATCAAATCTAACATGTAATATGCAAAATATGATAACAAATAAATATCACAGTCAACATATAACACAAGAGATTTAATGTGGAAAACCTATAAAGGGAAAAACCACTTGGTACTAGAAACCCAAAATTGTTCACTCTTCTGAAGTGAGGTTGGTGAAGACCCAACCTTATTAAAGGTTTACAAACACACTGTTAGGTGTGACCTTGTTAGAGGATTTTAGACTAGAAGCTATTGTCCAACCAGCAGTCACTCTGGGGTTGACAAGATAACAATGTTCACTCTATGAATGAAACATCAAAAGACTTTCATAGTCCACTCGGTTAAGAGATTTGACTATGTACAATGGTTAAATGTGTAACAGTAGATGATCTGCCATAAAACAACTTCAATTTGCAGTTTATAGATCAATATTCAGCTCATTCAAATATTTCTGATCAATATAACACTTCAGATTCAATATTATATCAACTTCCTATGTGTCAGTAATAACTCTTTGTAGCTCGATAACTATTTTGCAGCTCAGTTCTTATTAACCAGTATGATCAGAATGCATGAAAACTTCACCACGCAATAATTCTATAGTATCTTCTTCTTCCGGCATGTTTTCATAATGAAACCAATGTCTCTTATATAGATGAGTAAATCATTTTCTTTTCCTCCATCAGATTTTGCTGCTTAATCATATTCATAGATTTTGCCATTTTGAGCTCCCTTGGCTGATGTGTCAATAACACATGTCAATCTGCTCCATTAGATCCTTTTTGATTTATGTTAGCCATCAATCTTCATAACAAACATTATCTGTTACCTTGATTTCATACACTTTATAACTCATCACTTTAATAGCTTAAACTGATCATTTAATTCCTTTCTATTTTGCTCGATTAACAAAGAAATGCATCAGTGAACACAAGCTCAGTTAATACTGCGCTCGGTATACACTACACTTTGTCGGTGTATACTAAAATGCTTTATTTACCGACAACACTACTTTATGTCTTTTAGCTCTATTCTTCATCATAGATGAATGCAACATAATAAAGTCAACTCCATCAAGTCATAGACTCATCAAAAAGTTACTCAATGTATTCCTTATCCTCATCTATCATATACATCTTCCTCATGTAGATATTTCTGTTCGTCATCTCTTTCACCTTCCTTCAGATGTGTTGGTATAGTAACTTACAAGATAAGTACTGTTAAGCTAGTTGACATCAATGACAACATAATACTGATTTAATCATCTTTCATATCTAATCATCAACTCCTTAGTAATCTTGAATTACAAATTCTTCATTCTGGTTCTAAATTAGTTGTAGTTCATCAAAAAGAAGATAACTATCAAGGCATATGATGAACAAGAAAGATCTTTCAAAGAAACAATTGTCTTACCTATCAAAATAGGTCCAATTATCAGAGACATCACATGTCAAGTTCTAGATCTACCTTTGGCTTACAACATTCTCCTAGGGAGACCTTGGATACATGAAATGCAATTTATTCCTTCCACATACCATCAATGTGTGAAATTTCCTTATGAGGGAGTAGAGGTAACCATTCTAGCTGACATATCTACAACTTGCAATGCATTGAAAGAAAGTGCTGACAAACTTGTTCTGAATAACAAAGAATCTTCCACTAAGAAAATAGATGTTGCATCTACATCCAAGATGGAAGACATTGCAAAAGAATTCAAAATCAAAGACAATGGGATGGGAGAATATACTCACTAGTACATTTGACATCATTTTTCTACGAAAATTATCAACCATTAATGAAAATGGTTTAGGTTGGTCAGGGTTTGAAGGAAAAATTTGTTTTTTTTTTTAAACCATGCCCGTGTTGGTTGAAATTTCCACCAATACCATGTTGGTCAAAATTTTGACCAACACGGGTATATTACTTTAAAAAAACATTTCAATTCTCATTTTCATTTTTATGGTTGCAGTGCGCGAATTAGGATTTTCATTTCTAAGCTAAGGAGAGGAGCTTATTCTAGGTCATGAAGAGCCCTACACCCGAGGTTAATAGCACATTTCATCATTTATCTTCCATGGAGTTTGAGGTATCTTCCGTGTTTTCTATATTTCATTACATACTGGATTGTCATTTTCTTGTCATCTCTGTTAGTAATATGCTGGTAGGCGATTGAATCAATGAGTATTCTTAGTGGTGACTATGGTTTGACTAGGGTTTGTAAATGCTATGACTGAGAATTATGAAGGTTGTGACTAGGGTTTAGGATGTAGCATGACATTGTACATCTGGTATAACCAATGCATTTGTAGATTTAAGGCATTTGCAGATTTAAGGGACGCACGTAAGAGAATTTTTGGCATGCTTAAACACAAACACACATATCATTGTTTAGGATGTAGTATGACATTGTACATCTGGTATAACCAATGCATTTGTAGATTTAAGGCATTTGTAGATTTAAGGGATGCACATAAGAGAATTTTTGGCATGCTTAAACACAAACGCACATATTATGTTTCACTTGCTAGGTCACAAGAGCATATACAAGATTCTTGATAAAATAGACAGCTAGTGCATCCTATTGAAGGGAGACAAAATAAAAAACAATAAAATAGAAATCAACAACAACACGGGAACCATAACAATGATCAAGTTCCATAAAACTATTGCCAGTAGTAGTTCAGTACTCAGTAGTGAAATCAATGGTTTGGCAATGTGCCAAACCCTAGACATCAAGTTTGAATACAAGCTCAAAGGTTTGTTTCTTTCAAAGTTCAAACACCCTATAGGAGCAGAAATATATAGACATGAATTGGATTTCTTTGGAATTTCTAATTACCCAAACACAATCCCCAGTGAAATAAAAGGAATGATTCATATGTTTCAAGGTAATAATGTAGTAATTGGGGAAGAACATCTAAGTTATTTCATCAATACTACACATGAATATGAGACAGACAATGAGGATGCCATGATAAAATTGTTTGTGAATTCCTTAAAAGAAAGTGACAAAGAATGGTACAAAAATATCCTAGACAGTAGTACTATTTCTTCATATTTCTTCATATTTCTTCTAAATAGTGTGATGACTATCCCAACTAGAGAATCAAAACTTTATATTATAGGTTCTTCATGGCACCTTTCAACTTGTCCAATTATGGAAACTGGCTTGCCTGGGGCAGCTGTATCTAGTTGTGAGATTTTCATATCATATTTCTCTCAGTAAGAATAGTTGTGGCATAGGATCCTTCAACTGTTTGTGGACCCTTGTGGACCAACATGAGCCGGACATTCTCCAATATTAGACCAGCTCTTCTTTGTCCCCTTGATGGAAGCCGAGTCAATATTCTTTGTCACAAACAAGCATTCCTCTAATACTAACATTCCTTTCACTTCTCACTTCTCCCAACTCTAAGTGAAATCTGAATGTTTTATTGGCAATATTAGAGTCAAATAATTTCCCATTCTTTTTTAATTTCTTAGGTTCCTGTATAATATACTGACACCTTGTTTCCTGGAGTGGCTTTTTGGCTTTCTGTTATCTAGGATACCAAAGTTCTTGCTACCATATTTTAGGAACATCATTGATGAGACATTCATTTCACAACCCACTCATAAATTTTAATTTTTAAAGGTAAGAATTGAAGAACATAGAATTGTGTGAAATTTAATGTTGATTTGAGGCATCTATTATTTTATTTTTTTGGTAAGTTAGTTCAAACATTAGGTTTTTGGTATTATACATGATGACAAATGTGTGACTGTAAATGCACACACATAGGCATTGACATTTCAACAGCTAGCAATATGGAGAGTTAATTTTAACATGAAAAAGAGACTTCATGACACATAATATTATAAATACCTATTATAAAGGTAGCTTTGTAGTGTTTATAAATAGCTATTATAAAGGTAGCTTCATAGTGTTATATTGAAACCAACAAACATGTGACCATTCACTCTAGTGGAGATAATTGAGAATGTAAGACTATTATTCATATTTTTCTTATAGAGAATCATAGGTGTGCATGTATAGTTTTTTTAGATAGTAAAAATTGACATTCAAATAAAAAGATATATTGATAGCAATGTAAGTGTTTATTGTTATACATATTCAAACATATACTCGGACATTTATATATGATAACAATAGCTTATTTTTTTCTATTAAATTGGTCTGAGTGTGTGCAAGGTGGGAAAATGTTTGGCTTCTTAGACAAATATTCATTTTTTAGCTTTGTGAAGCTAACTTCTCTACTGAACCAAGTTTAGGATTTCCTACTTAAATGAAAATATTTGTTTGAAATCATTTTGTTATTTGAACATGTGATGAGTACTTGGCAAGCTGATTTTTGACTTACACTTGGATTTGGATTTGGTTTTGGTTAAAAGAATTAGCCAGTAACTTGGCATTTAAAAAATACTGAATTAAAAATTTGATTTAAAGCTATTTCCTCTTTCGTTTCCATTGTATTCTTTATTTAAAGTGCTCAATATGTTTGGCTAAGTTCCATATGTCCTGTTATAGCTGTATTGGGACAATCATCACACTATTCCCCTAAGCACACTATCACTTTGCCTTCTCATCCATAAGAAATTCTAACATCATTCTAAACTCTTCTATACTCTGCCCATATCCATTCTAATCCATTGATCCAATCCATTCATACTTCTACACAAACAAATTAACTCACCAAAATGGTGTCATTCTGGGACAGTCATACCATGCCCATAAAACTATACCAATAGTTGAAATAAAAGGAATGATTCATATGTTTCAAGGTAATAATGCAGTAATTGGGGAAGAACATCTAAGTTATTTCATCAATACTACACATGAATATGAGACAGACAATGAGGATGCCATGATAAAATTGTTTGTGAATTCCTTAAAAGAAAGTGCCAAAGAATGGTACAAAAATATCCTAGACAGTAGTACTATTTCTTCATATTCATATTTTTTCATCTTTCTTCTCAATAGTGTGATGACTATCCCAACTAGAGAATCATAACTTTATATTATAAGTTCTTCATGGCACCTTTCAACTTGTCCAATTATGCAAACTGGCTTGCCTGGGGCAGCTGTATCTAGTTGTGAGATTTTCATATCCAATCTCTTAACATATTTACTAGAAGCCCTCTTAGTAAGAATAGTTGTGGCATAGGATACTTCAACTATTTGTGGACCCTTTGTCTATCTAGGAGATTTTTGTACCTTGAAACATATGAATCATTCCTGTTTGTGCATCCTCATTGTCTGTCTCATATTCATGTGTAGTTGATTTAAACAATAGATTCATCACTACAATGAGAAAGTTACCACCACACATCAAAAATAAGGTGCATTTGATTGAAAGATTGGTCATTGCTTACAAGACAAAGGGTCCACAAATAGTTGAAGGATCCTATGCCACAACTATTCATCTTACGAAGAGAAATATGAGGGATTCTCTAGTTGGGACAGTCATCACACTATTCCCCTACACACATTATGGCTTTGTCTTCTCATCCATAAGAAACTCTAACATCATTCTAAACTCTTCTATACTCTACCCATATCCATTCCAATCCATTGATCCAATCCATTTATACTTCTACACAAACAAATTAACTCACCAAAATGCTGTCATTCTGGGACAATCATACCATGTCCATAAAATTGTACCAATAGTTGAAATAAAAGGAATGATTCATATGTTTCAAGGTAATAATGGAGTAATTGGGGAAGAACATCTAAGTTATTTCATCAATACTACACATGAATATGAGACAGACAATGAGGATGCCATGATAAAATTGTTTGTGAATTCCTTAAAAGAAAGTGCCAAAGAATGGTTCAAAAATATCCTAGACAGTAGTACTATTTCTTGGGAGGAGTTTACGAGTGTTTTTAGATTACAATATGGGGATCCGATTGATATCAAGTTTGCTATACATGAACTTACCACTATCAAAAAGGGCATCTATGAGACAATAGTTGATTTAAACAATAGATTCGTCACTACAATGAGAAAGTTACCACAACACATCAAACATAAGGTGCATTTGATTAAAATATTGGTCATTGTTTACAAGATAAAGGGTCCATAAATAGTTGAAGGATCCTATGCCACAACTATTCTTACTGAGAGAAATATGATGGCTTCTAGCAAATATGTTAAGAGATCAGATATGAAAATCTCACAACTAGATAGATTACTAATATTGGAAGTACTATGGACTTGTAGAGGCAATTTAACAGTTTAAGAAGCTAAGAAATGAGTTGTCATTATGGTAAGCCACAAGAATGGTCTTGGGAGTATTATTGGAGGTGCTTAACTTTGGAAAGTTACCATGTTAATGTCATTAAAAAAATACAAAAAATTAAGGCCTACGAAATTTTATGATAATGTTCTATTTGAAATAGGGTGCTCAAGTTAACAATGAAATAAAAAAATCCATGCTTGTATTCATATGATTAGGAGAGGTTTCTTTGTGTTTTCATTACTTAAGAGTATCCTATATATGGAGGTAAGGAGTCCTACAATGTTATTTAGTTTCCCTAGTTATTTACCTGATTTTATTTATTTAAATCTACTCTTTACAACTATTTTTCTATCTATACACCCTCTATTGCTATCGTAATGGCAAAGCATCAGAACCGTCCATTTCTAAACTTTGATTTGGTATGATAAATGTCCCTTTGCGTTGAGAAAATTATAGTTGAGAAAATGGTCATTCAGTAACAATTTGTATCTGTAGGTTGCAAACAAATCATCCTTCTTCCACCAACGAGTCATTCCATTCAAGAAAGACCATGTCTAATGATATCAATGCACAAAAAAATAGGGAGACAATTGCTAGACTGTGGTCTAACTTAAAAATAAAAGGTGATGGAAAATGTTATTGTCCTTGCAAAATTTGTAAGGGCTTAAAGACTCGAAGATATCTAATCAAAACAACTGAGGAACATTGTAGGCAACATGGTCACATTGAAGGGGGAAATGAATTTCGTCCATTGGTATGTATTTTAATCATTTATAAAATACATAAGACATGATTTGATGATGACATCATGGTCATGGTTAATATAAGGTCATCATTTTCATATAGGTCAACGTCCCTGAGTTTCATGTTATATTAGAAGTGAAATGTTGATGCTAAGACAATTACTTTGTGACCATAATAATCCTACATATGTTTTTTTGCACAATAGATAAAGTCTGCTATTCAATTCCAAGAGAAACTCATAATTTCAATTGTGACCACACTAGCCTGATCGCAACAAACTTGTTAAAAACATGAAAAGAAAACATGTTAGCAATTCCATCATTTGTCTGTTGTTTGGGATAGTCACCATAGAATTATTTGGACTGTCTCTCCTCTTGCCTTGCAAGGTTAAAATGACCTTTTTTTCATCCCTCCTTGAATAGACCCTTACCATCTTGCACTTGTGCAATGATAGGACACCAATGTTTCTAATTAAGGTTGGTGGGATGATTATGCCTATCCAGAAAAAAGATTGTCAAATCATTATGCTTTCAAATCAATTACCTATCGACATATCCCTTGCGAGGGAGAGAAGCCAAACACATAAAGAACATGCACATAAACACAGCAACTGAAAAACTTAAATGGAATACACCAAGAAGTACCAAATGATGAATGCTCAATTGTTGTAATGGAAAAGTAATATCAGAACCATCCATTTATAGTCCTAATGATTTTGGAAATTGTTGACAAAGAGTGTTACTTTTTTTTATTATAGTATAAATGATTTTTCTATAGTCGTAATGATTTTTCTTATTTCTTGTCTTTTGTCCCTTTTTGATTTCCTATGTTTGTGCTTCGTGACAAGATTTTGTCACCTTCTTTTGATGGTATACTTCATTCACTCTATGTGGAATACTATTTTGTTCACTATTTTATTTCAACTTCATATTTCTTTCATTTTTCATATACACATAGACTACACATGCTGATAAAAAAATGAGCTATTTGATTTAAGTTTACTTTTCATTATTGTAAATGGTTAATATTTCTGATGGTACTCCTTGGTGTATTTGGACTGTAAAAATAATCATATAAAAATAATAAATGTAGTAACAATGGTGCGGTGCATTATTGATATAGGTTCAATGACTCTTGTCAATGTGCCAAACTGTCAATGTGGTGGTGGGAAGTGTGTGTTGAAGACTTCACAGACATTGAACAACCCTGGACAACAATTTTGGTGCTGCCCTAATCGAAAAAAGGTTGCTAATATGTATATATTTAAAGTTTCTAATGTAAATACTATTCATTATAATATAAGAACTAATGTAGATTGGGTATCACAGGGAAATAATGGTTTCAGATACTTTAGTTGGGTTGATGACAACTCATCTGCATCTATCCGCCCATCTCCACTTATCCGCGATGAAGGATTTGAGTGAAAAATGTGTCAGGCTAGGGCAAATTCTAAAATTATATTTTTACAATGCCTTCTCTATAGTGTAATCGCATATCTAATTTGTTGCGACCATATGCAGAGATGAAATCAGGAATTAGCTAGTTTAGTATTTTCATATTGTAACTAATATTTTAATATTGATATGACATAAATCTCTTTTCCTCAAGTGCGCATATATATGGTTTACATCTTTTTTTAGAATAATTATTCATGTTTATGGCTCAGGTGAGCCCCAATCTACTATCAATCACATGATTTAACACTGATTTAGGCTGGAGGTAAACTACATGTGTCATGTAAACAACATGGTTGAATGCAATCTCTTTTGAGTGTTTTCAAGAGTTTTCCCACCAATACAAGCATAAATAATGCATTGAACGTAATCTACGGACGTTGCGTGGTATGAAGTCTCGCTGAAGTTTGAGCGTAGCATGGTATGAAGTCTCGCTGAAGAAGAGTACTGCAGAGAGCAAGCCTACCATACCAAGGAAGTTTGACGAGAACAAGGAATATGGCTTAAACAGAATGGGAAGACATCTTTCTAGCCTGGGCTTGGATCCTTTGACAATTAGCTTGATAATAAATGAAGCAAATGAAAGTTGAGCAATTAGCTTCCCAAGAAAAATATTGTAAATGAACTGTGTGTACCCCAATTCCTGTGCCTTCTGCGCATACCTAAATGATATATTTGAAACAACAAGAGTAAATTTAGCCTTACCCTTGTTGTTTCAAATATATCATTTGGGTATGCATAGAGAGCACATTAATTGGGGTACATATAGTTCATTTATGGGCTTTTTCTTGGATAGCTAATTTCTCATCTATCATCTACATTATTTATAAGCTAATTGCTAAAGGATCTAGGCTTAGGCTAGAAAGATGTCTTCCCAAACACATAAAAAACATACACATAAACACGATAACTAAGAAACATAAATGTAGATTTCACAATAGCTAAGAAACATAATTGTAGGCATCATGGTCACAATTTTTTGGAGACAACATAATTGAGTTCTATACCCAGACAATGGAGAGCAACTTCTGCTCCTCTGATTCCAAGTTGACACTACGGGATCCAAAGACCATAGATAAGGAATAAATTGAGAGAGCGGAGGAGGCCATAACAACCAAAATAATACAGGACAAACCTCAAGTTAAATGAGGCAATTGCAAACATTTTAATAGAATTCTATTAAAATGTTTGCAGTTGCCTCATTTAACTTGAGGTTTGTCCTGTATTATTTTTGTCATTATGGCCCTCCTCTACTCTCTCAATTTATTTCTTATCTATGGTCTTGGGATCCCACATTGTCAACATGGAACCAGAGGAGCAGAATTTGATCTTCATCATATGGGTATACCACTTAATTATGTTGTCTCCAAAAAAAAATGTGATCATGATGCCTACAATTATGTTTCTCAGCTATTTTGTCCCAGGACCCCTTATGACCCTTTATGACCATTTACAACCTCTAAGAATACATCTTAGAGGTCTTAAAATGTCATAAAGTGTCATAAAAGGCTCCTAGGAGGGGCCAGATGAGCTTCCACCTTCACGTGCTTGGCCCTATTAAGTAGAGAATGTTAATTAAACTATTCTTGAAACATAATTGTAGGCATCATGGTCACATCGAGGATGAAAATATTCCAAGTTGACATTGTGGGATGGAGAACAACTTGGAACCAGAGGTGCAGAAGTTTCTCTCCATCGTCTGAGTATACCACTCAATTACATTGTCTCCAAAAAAAATGTGACCATGATGCCTAAAATTATGTTTCTCAAAGATTGTTAAACTATTCTCGAAACAAAGAGAAGCTGGCAGCAACCAACAGAACAAGTGTGGACACCTGAAGATAAATATCAAATAGGGGAAAAGCACCTGCAACAACAGAGGCAATAGCTGTAGATACAGATGAGGATATTATAGAAATCCCTAATTTAGTGTTTTAGAGAACAAACAATGGACTATGAATTAGGCATTTCTGTGATATTGTAATCTAAATCTATTATTTACATTGGAATGCAGCTTGTGAATATTGATACTGCACCGGCCGAGCACGATGGAGGCATTGATTCTAATGTGAATTGTAGTACTCGAGGTATACATTTTCTATTCGAATTTTGATTAATGAATATTTAATACAAGAAAACATATTCAATTGTTTAAGGTGGATTAGTTGTGATGATGAGATGTGCCATTTAGATGTTAACTGTGATAGCCTCTTGGTTTCAGGCAATGCAGAAGGAGAATCCTAGTTCAATATGCAATCTCGTAGAATATTCATAGATATTAGGTGGAGTTGAAAAAAACAACAGGGTTGCATTTTTTATAAAGGTCTTTAATTGCATATTTAAGCTATAGACCATCGTGAAAATGTAAACATGTTGTGTTTTTTCAACTCCACCTATTGTCCATGCATATTCTTCTTATGTTGCACGTGCATTCTCGATTCAGAGTGGGAAAAATCTTATTTTCAATGTGAGGGAGAGAAGCCAAACACAAAGAACATGCAAATAAACATGACAGCTACAAAACATAAATGTAGGTATCACAACAACTGAGAAACATAAATGTAGGCATCATGGTCCCAATTGTTTGGAGACACAACATAATTGAATGCTATACCTAGAAAATGCAGCACAACCACTACTCCTGCAGTTCTAAGTTGACACTATGGATCCAAAAACCATATATAGATTCCTTATCTTTAGTTTTTGGATCTTGCAGTGTCAACTTAGAACTACAGGAGTAGTGGTTGCATTGCATCGCCTGGGTATACCACTCAATTATGTTGTGTTTCCAAAACATTGTGACCATGATGCCTACATTTATGTTTCTCAGCTATTGTGTCCTAGGACCCCTTATGACCCTTTACAACCATTTACAACCTCTAAGAATACATCTTAGAGGTCTTAAAATGTCATAAAGGGTCATAAGAGGCTCCTAGGAGGGGCCAGATGAGCTTCCACCTTCATGTGGTTGGCCTTGTTAAGTAGAGAATCTTAATTAAACTATTCTTGAAACATAATTGTAGGCATCATGGTCACATTTTTTTGGAGACAACATAACTGAGTTGTATACCTACATGAAGAGCAATTTTTGCACCTCTGATTCCAAGTTGACACTGTGGGATGGATAACAACTTGGATCCGAAGGTGCAGAAGTTGCTCTCCATCATCTGGGTATACCACTCAATTACATTGTCTCCAAAAAAATGTGACCATGATGCCTACAATTATGTTTCTCAAAGAATGTTAAACTATTCTCGAAACAAAGAGAAGCTGGCAACAACCAACAGAACAAGTGTGGACACCTGAAGATAAATATCAAATAGGGGAAAAGCACCTACAACAATAGAGGTAATAGCTGTAGATACAGATGAGGATATCACTGAAATCCCTAATTTAGTGTTTCAGAGAACAAATGATGGACTGTGAATTAGACATTTCTGTGATATTGCCATCTAAATCTATTATTTACATTGGAATGCAGCCTGCGGATATTGATACTGCACCAACCGAGCACGATGGAGGCATCGATTCTAATGTGAATTGTAGTACTCCAGGTATACATTTTCTATTCAAATTTTGATTAATGAATATTTAATACAAGAAACCATATTCAATTGTTTAAGGTGGATTAGTTGTGATGATGAGATGCACCATTTAGATGTTAACTATGACAGTCTCTTGGTTTCAGGCAATGCAGAAAGAGAAGCCTAGTTCAATATGCAATCTCAATTCATATACATAGGATATCAGGTGGAGTTGAAAAACACAATAGGGTGGCATTTTTGATAGAGGTCTTTAATTGCATATTTTAAGTTATAGACCATTGCAAAAATGTAAACGTGTTTTGTTTTTTCAACTCCACCTGCTATCCGTGCATATTATGCTTGTGTTGCACACGCATTCTCGATTCAGAGTGGGAAAAATCTTATTTTCAATGTGAGGGAGAGAAGCCAAACACAAAGAACATGAAAATAAACATGACAACTACAAAACATAAATGTAGGTATCACAACAGCTGAGAAACATAAATGTAGGCATCATGGTCCCAATTGTTTGGAGACACAACATAATTGAATGCTATACCTAGAAAATGCAACACAACCACTACTCCTATAGTTCTAAGTTGACACTATGGATCCAAAAACCATATATAGATTACTTATCTTTGGTTTTTGGATCCTGCAGTGTCAACTTAGAACTACAAGAGTAGTGGTTGCGTTGCATTGTCTGGGTATACCACTCAATTATGTTGTGTTTCCAAAACATTGGGACCATGATGCCTACATTTATGTTTCTCAGCTATTGTGTCCTAGGACCCCTTATGACCCTTTACAACCTCTAAGAATACATCTTAGAGGTCTTAAAATATCGTAAAGGGTCATAAGAGGCTCCTAGGAGGGGCTAGATGAGCTTCCACCTTCACGTGGTTGGCCTTGTTAAGTAGAGAATGTTAAACTATTATCGAAACAAAGAGAAGCTCAATAATTTATATCTGAATACCAATTTTGTTCTTATCAAACCGTCAAAACATTTAAATAGTCTTTTAAACTGCTATTAAAAATAAAATATTTAATCAACATTTACTTACAGATTTGTGTGCTTGTCTGAGTTTGATACATAGATCTGCGTATCAAACTCAGACAAGCACACAAATCTGTAGGTAAATGAAGCTTTCTTAGTCAATTTGATTTTTCTTGAGGTTGTGAATATACAGTACAATGAAAATGCTTTGTTCAATCTAATTGTGCTAAATAGAAGAAAATAGCTAAATCAAAGCTTCATAGATTCATATATGCATACTAATTATAGACAAGCAATATATTCAACTAAAAGTAGGAATATATTGAAAATGGTGTCACATTTTTTTTTAAACAAAAGTTAGTATTGGTTGAAATTTCATCCTTTACACAATACTAAATTTGACCACGACACTATACGTTCAACGGTCCATTCGATGAATTTGCGTGGATAATTCGACAACCAAATGGACTAAATTCGACCAGGATGCTATACATTCGATGAATTGGGGTGGATAATTCAACGACAAAATGGTCTCAATTTCAACCATCCAACCAATTGATCGACATCTTATTCTTCCAGTTCCAAGGGATTGTTGCAATCGATAATCCGACCAGTTATGGGGTCAAAATTTTGACTATTATTTACCATGTAGAAAATTCAACGAAAAAAGATCAATGATAGTTTTAGTCACCTATTTGACCAATTGTTGTAGAAAATTCAACTAATTCTCACTGAAATTTAAGGTAAAATTCACTAGTGACTATGGAACCAGTCCTATCTCTAACTTCTCTCCCCATCTCGCCTAAATCTTATGGACAGTCTTTGAAACAACCAAAACTAGAATCTAAAGAACCTTAAGTTATATACAATGGAAGTTTTGTTCCAGAACAAGTGTCCAAACAAGAATTTGAAGAAGATGAATTTGTTCTTGCATGGCTATAGAAAGATGAGTCTCAATCCAAAACTATTCAAGCATGTGACTCTAAAACACCAAAAATTCCTTCCAAGTCATATGGGCGAGGAGATAAATTGATAGCTAAAATGGGATATCCTAGTAAAGGACCTCTAGGAGTACGAGGCAAAGGTCTCATGGCACCCATTGCACATGTGGGTCAACCAAACAAAGATACTATAGGCCTAGGCTATCGAAAGAAACCTTTTATCTCAAGAGTAGCTCCTCTCATGTGATAGAACAAATCGAACTAGAAGAGGCCAACAATGAAGAAGAAGATGAAAAATAATCAGACAGTGATCATTCAGACAACTCTAAACTTATTCCTTATGATTTCTATTGGTACTAAAAAATACAACATGGGTTTTGAGTACCATATTAAAATTTTGCAGTTTGAAGCCCTTTAAATGCTTTTCATGCATATGTATTCAGCTGTCATTTTGGAGACTATGAGGTGTTCCAAGTGTTTAACACACCCCATTCAGTATATACATGCATTCTATGATGTTATTTTATCATCCTAAATCATTCGGTGAAGTCCCATTTTGAGCAAGTGTCAAATTGCACAATTATGCCTAAGTGTCAAATAGAGTATAGTAGCCCAGTTTGCCTTTGAATATCTTGTGTCCATAAATGTTTCATGACCCGCCACTTTGAGGATGTTTAGTATGTATATCAAAGAACCTATGTTCCAATTTTCAAGCCATTTCAAGTCAGTTTGATAAGTTTTTGGATCCCCCAAAGTTGGTCTTCAAGAGGTGTTCTATTTCTCTATTCTGCCCAGTTTTTAGAGTGGCTTGTTTGACTGATTATAACTTTCAACCATTTGACCCAATTAAGAAAATTCCTCTTTCCCTGTATTCTAGTGGTCAAATACTCATTGTGTTTCAGTTTTCAGGCAATGACAAATCCATTCGCCCAGTTTGCCAATCTGATTCCATTTGTAGTTTCTAACAATTTGATGTAGATCAGTTGCATACTTTAGTCGGAGGCCCTGTCTGGATGTTTGTATCTTTTTCCCAGAGATTGATCATAATGTTCTAGTTGTGGCATCATGTTGTAGGCATGGGAGTGAACCATCTTTCCAATTTTAAGCCTCTCATGTGCCCGTCTGTTCTATTTGTCGGGGCCATTTCATTTGTAGATTGTGAAGTTTTCAGATAATGCATTGTTCAAAATTTGGAATAGCCTACTTTGAGGTCCTGCTATTTGTACCCAGTTGAATGCCCTCCATAATTGAGTTTTCCCTTGTATTGAAAACTTGAAAGTGTACCATCCCATGGATTTTCAGACTTGCACCAATCAAGTTATCCACTTTGCCAGAGCCTTTCCATTTCCAATTTATTAAAGTTTTGCTGAATATGCAAAATCTAGAATTAAATGGCCTACTTTGAGGCTTTGGAGCTTGTGCCCTGTGTGAGGTCATGCATAATTTATTGGTGTTCTATGTTGTATACTTGAAAGACTACTTGCCTATGGATTTTGAGGTCCCTGCCAATCCATTTAATCAGTTTCCTAGGCCAAGTCCAGAACTGATTTATGCATATTTCACTGATCAGGTCCTAAATGTTTCTACCGAGCTGACTTTGGTGATTAATTTTAATCGGCCGTTTGATCTTTTTGATGAATTGGTTATGGATTCATGTTTTGTGTATGAGGGAGAATCAATGCTCGAGTTTTCGATCCCTGGAAGTTTCAGTTGGTCAGTTTTTAAAGGCGGTTCCGGAGCTGACTTATGCATATTTGACGAGTGCAGACAGAATTGGTTTTTAAGTGGCCATATTCGGTCATTGATATCTTTTAACACGGACATTTTTGTGATTTTTCCTTTGACCAACGTACTATGATGTTGGAAGTCAGCGTGTGTGCTTGGTGGCACTATCTTGTCAGGCCGTTCAGTCAGTTTTTAAAGCCGTTCTCAGGGCCTAGTTAGTGCTATTTGACAGTTTTATAAAAAATGTAAAGAATGAACTATATGATCAAATTTCTGATGCACGATGGTTCTACTTAAGTTCATTGATTGCATCTCAGTCTCACGAAGGAAGGTGTGCATCAAATGTGATGTCTTGTGCATAATGTCTTCAAAAGAATGTGTGTCTATTTAGTATGGACAAATTGAAAGGTGACAAAGGGTGCCGGTGTCATTGCTTGTTTGAATGTAATGAAAGTCATCAAAGAATTGACTGTTATTGCCACTACATATTGGTTTGAAATGAGGGACACCTATATGGATACGAAGATTTTTTTGATCTTTGATCTTGGAGGTGGTTACGGCCAAGTGATTCCCATGAATGAATTCAACCTCCACTTGATAGGAGATATTCATGCTATCACATCTGCAAATAATCTTCTTGTAGTTGCCATCGATACGCGGATTCTTCATGAGGCCTACTAATCAGACACTGCACTATTCAATGGATTATGCCTTCCAAATAAAGATGGAAAGCAAACTTTTGCAAAGGTTATGTTGAGACGCCTAGAAAATTTGGGTACCAATCTGAATGATCCTAAGAATCTTACACATGAGCAGAATGAAATATTTCAAATTGTGTTCATCGAGATCATGCTCCGTTGTGATGGATGTTGATTACTCTCCAAGAGGCCGAGAGTTTATTGCTGGATCTCATGATATAACAATGAATGTTTCCCTAAACTGTAGTGTATTGCCAGCGCATGGCAAATGGAGTGGGTTGTGCATGAAGAGACAAACTAAAATAAAATAATTTAGTGTCATGCGTAAGACATGATGGTGGCTGTGCAAAGGAAAGATGAACACACCAGCGTTAACATGAGAATGAAGATGCTAGTTTGGAGCCAGGAGAACTAGCGCATAAATTGGGGGCTGGCATTGCACGTATGGGGAGACACCTATGCATGAGTAATGAGAGGCTAGTCTAGAAACATAGATGCCAACGCAAGGAATAAGGGAGCCTCACATGAATACTAATGGAGCTCCTTTTTTAATAAATGGGCACTCATGCAAATACATGTGCCATAGGGAGATGCCAGAGGAGTACGTAAGGTATGTTTATTAATGTGCCTTGTGTAAAGATGCTCTGTGTAAGGTATATGTTGGAGAGATGTTTGGAAGTTTGATTGTTGCATAAAGCAAAAGACAACCCACGCATAAATACATGAAGTACTGAGAAGCTGTCCACACAAGTAAATGGAGCCTACGCAAAGCTAGAAGGGGCAACCAAATACAAGGCTGGTTGCTAGATCAATGGTTAGTGGTGCCAGCTAATATCAAAGGGATCGCACGCCAAATTTGGAGGACCTATGCGTTGATATACACTGCCAGCATATTGAATGGAGGCCATGGTTCATCAAATGGCCAATGTAAAGAATGAGTTGGGGCTTGCAAAATAAGACAAAAGAAAAGGTAGGTCATTTTGAATTGAGCATAGGCTAAATTGAAATAAACATCGAGAATGGTGTTTGCCAATTGCTCACTATATGAGATGTCAATGGGAAGCTACCAGTCAACAATATAATTGGAAACTGCTTGTGCAAAGAAGTGCATTAAATAAGAGGGAGTCTTGCGTAAGATTGCAAATAGAGGCATGTTTTTTAAATGCGCTGGCATTTGGGGTATGTAATCAAACAAAGGGGGCTAACTAATGAACATTGGGTGAGCAGCCTGAGTTAGAGGCTCACTTGGCTAATGAATGGATAGAGCCTATGTTAAAACCAAAGGGGGGATACTTACAAGTGAAGTTGAGGTGCCAATCAGCCAAATGGTAGCTCAATGTTGAAGAGAAAGGGTAGGGTGCCTTACATGGGAGGGAAGTACACCAACACAATGCAGATGGAGCCTCATGCATTTGTGTTTAGGGGAGTCATGCGTAAGAAGGTAAGAGCCTAGCGTAAATAATGGATTGTGCATTGACTTTTCCTTGGTCCCACAGTCATGAGTTATCATGTCAAAATAATGTTTAAGTACAAGGGCACCCAAGGGTATTGTAAGTTAAAGAAAGAGGAAAGGCTTGTGCCTTGTGGGCCCGCCTCATTGTACGTGCCAACTGGGTGCATAGGATAAATTTTTGAAGGTCTTTAAAATATTCAAATTCATTAGTCCCACATTAATCCTGCAAGAGAGGTTTGAGATGTATATAAGAAAGAACACTCACTAATGAAGTAAGTCAAGGCAATGAAGGCTCTGCTCACCCCAGCCTGTGCAGTTGCCTCGGTTTCCATGTCGGCGGGTCCAAGAACAATAAATTTTGCAAAAAGGTGACAGTGAGGTGGCCAAGGGGGACACGTGGCATGTAGTTGGGAGGTCACAAGAAGGAAGTGATGGTTAGGGAAAAATTGGGTGACCTAGAGATGTGGTTAGTCGCCAAGTTGCGGTAGTTAAAGTTGGCATTTAGAGACCTTGAGATAGCTTGTCGCCAAATCTCATGAAGTCAAATAGTTAGCATAAAAAATTTAGAGATTGAGAGACTAACTGCCAGTCACGAGATCTCATGATGCAAGTGGTTAGAGGTTGAAGGTTCTAAGATTGTGAGACTACCCAGTCGCTAGGTCGCTAAAAGGGGATCTGGAGATTTAGAGACTAAGCTTGGTCGCTAGATTGCCAAGTTTAACTTGAGGTTAGAAATCCATTTGGAGACTTGGAGACTGAAGGTTTCGCATGGTCACCAGTGTTAACTGTGGTTAAAAAATCCATTAAGAGACTTGGAGAATACATGAGGTCGCCAGATCTCCAATTGAAGTGGTCAAGTTTGAGTTAGGTCCGAGCAACCAATCAGAGCATGACACTTGGTGAGATCTGGTGAGGTCTAAGGAAAAAGCCAGAAATAAAAGATTTAAAATCTCATAAATTTCAACATTAGGGATAAACTCGAATTCATTTCATGCCAGGAACCTGCTTAGAGTTTTTAGTGTTGTAGATCCATTTTTTGTCCAAATATAGCAGTATAATATGTTTTCGGAAATGCCAGAAGATGAAGAAGATGATGGCAGTGGATAAAATCTGATATGATCGAGCAGATGAGAGCAGTAATCAATTTTAAATCTGGGGTCAGATTTTGTAGAAATATTTTATTCCAAGTGATTGATTTTGCAGATCCGGCAGGAGGGAATGAATCAAATTTTTTAGCAGAGGATAAGGATAAAATCAGAGAATAAAAGACAGAATGAATTAAATTTCTAGTAGATGATCAGATATTTCTGTAGTGGCAAGTAAAATCAGATTTTGTTTGAAGTGCCCGAGGATATCATATTTTTTGAGGAGAGAGGGCTTTTGAGATCAGATTTGCAGAAGATAGGTGTTAATCAAACTTTGATTTTAGGGTTTTCTTCTTCTGTTATTTATTCTTTTCTCCTCTCTATTTTAGGGGTTCCTGGTCCTTGTCTGGTCTTCTACCTTTGGGGTTTCAGACTGTGTTCTACCCCTTCTCTTAGAGACTTTGCAGCAGGTTTCCAAATGTTTTTGAATGTTTCCCTGTAAAAAAAAAATTCTTAATCTTGTCTATGCTTTGAGCTTCCTTGAACTTCCTATTATTAATGTATTGAAGCTATTAGGAATGAATGTTGAATGCTTGGTAGTCATTATGTAGCAGTTGTTGTCGCATTCATGACTATGATTGTCATTGATGTCAACACAGTGATCTTCTGGAGACTTGCAGAGAAGCAGACAGTGTTCTGATTACCGCATGTGAGATATTATAGTTGGAGATATGTGATGTTGAGGTTATACTCTTTGATATGTTATATGTCTATGGTTAAGAGTGCAGACATTAATTATTTTATTTATGAAAGTTATGAGCATTTTAGTGAAAGCAATATTTAGGCAGTGTTCCTGAGTAGCGGTTTTTGGAAATTGGATGATATCTCCTAATTGGGATGGAATCTGGTGTTGCACAGTTAAAGGGAAGTTTGAGACACATTTTTAGTAATGTGGTTCATAGTGCAAACTTTGAGGTCACACGAGTGAATTGTTATTATATCTGGAAGCTGATAGTTTTATGTAATTTTGATGTAGCGTGTGGAAACTTTTATTTTGAAATTTTGTGCCGACTCATTTGTAATTATTTGAGTGTGGTATAAAGGAAGGAATGTTTTTCCTTGTTGAGATATTGAGATATTGATGTGTGATGCAGTATGCATGAAGTGAAGAAAAGAGCTAAGTATGAGAGCGAAATTGTGAAGGAAGACATGCGAAGTACAAAGATTTGAAAGTGAGATCTAATGTAGCAGTGAGTGTGGTTTGGCACAATCAGAGAAGAGGTAACATATTATTCTGTTGAATAATGAAAAGATTATTTGGACAGTGAGTTCAGTGATCTTACCCTGAAGCTTTTTGGGCAGTGGTTCCTTCTATCTTCCATAACTCCTAACAAGGTTAGAATCTTTTAACAGGGATTCAAAATCTCCTAATAGTGATTTATATGTACTGAATGTATTTCATAAGACTCCTAACAGAGTCCATCCTTTCACAAGGAATATTCATATTAGTGCATCTTTTGTGGGCATCATTTCCACCGGGGTTTACTCTTTGATCAAGAGGTTCCCTAGTCAACATATCTTGTGTTATTGTGTCATTGTGTATGAATATCTTTCTATGGTTGGTAATTACATTGCTTACATGGTTAAATGTTGTTGAAGTTGATAAAAGTTATAATTATCTGATAACTTATTCAGCTAACTTATTCAGCCCCCCCCCCCCTCTTAGTTATCTTGGTGGACTTTACTTTCTAACAATTGGTATTAGAGCAGTAGGTCCTTGAAAGGAAAGTTGAATAGCTTAAGGAGATCCATGGTGAATTTCAGGAAAGAAAGCCCTAAGTTTGATGGAGTAAATTTTGATAGCTGGAAAGGAAAGATGAAGACACATCTACTATGTTTAGGACCAGGTTATTGGTTGATTACAAAGAATGATAGGACTATTATTGAAGAAGATAATCTTGAATCTAGTTTAGAAGATGAGGTAGATCTATTCATGTGTAACATACTTGCAAGAGAAACACTCTTGATAGCACTTCCAGAGAATGAATACAGTCAGGTAAAATGTTTTAAAAAATCTCATGAAATTTGGAAAGCTTTACAATCTACTTTTAAAGGTGATGAACATGCAAAGAGAGCTAGATTACATAATTGGATATGTGCATTTGAGGATATTAGAATGATGGAAGATGAATATGTTAGAAGCTATATTGGTAGAATGTCAGAAATTGTTGCAGGGATAAAATCTTGTGGAGGATTAAAGATAGAGAATGAAGTGATATGGAAAATTCTGAGGACATTGACTCTTGTATTTAAGAAGACAACACAGATGATTGAACAAGTCATACCTTGTACTACAAACTTTACAAGAGAGACTCTTCTTGGAAGATTGGAAGCAACAAAAATGAACCTGAGGGTATTAGAAGACTTACATAGAATGGAGATAGCATTCAGTGCTCTTAGTATTCATCCTAATTGTCAAGAAGTACTAGTGTGAGTGGAGATTATGCCAGCAGTAGATCTAGAAATGAAGAAGACAAGAAGATTGAAGAAGGTATTGCCTTACTTGTGAAAAGAGAACCAGATGGTAAGAAATTTTTTAAATGTTGGACTTGTCAAGAATATGGTCATTTTGCATCTAAATGTCCTAAGAGAGTTAAGAAGTACATAAATAATTTTAAGCCTGGAAGATCTAAGGAATGTTATTATGCTAATGATGAAGATCTTGAAGCTAGTATTGAAAGAACCTTGAGTGAAAGTGATACTGGGAATAATGATGAAATAGGATTTATAGCAATTAAAGAAGAGAATCATAAATCTGATGTTAAGGAAGAAAAAGCCTTAGTTTCCCAAGTTGAAAAGAAAGCTGATTGGATTATAGACAATGGTTGTTCACATCATATGACTGGAGATATGAAAAAGTTCATAAAGTTTAACAATTATGATGGAGGAGTTGTTAAAGTTGGTAACAATGCACCTTGTTTGATTAAAGGTATAGGATCTATTACTCTTGATGGAAAGACTAATACTGATGATGTTTACTTTGTTGATGGATTGAAACATAATCTTTTGAGTGTTGGATAGTTAGTTGATAAGGGATATCAGGTTTGCTTTACTAAGAAAATTTGTGTGATAAAGGATAAAGATGGAAATCTAATTGGAACTGGATCTAGAACCAAAGGTAATATATTTCAGTTGAATCCTACTGAGATGACATGTTTGATTACTAAGATTGATGACAGTAGGTTATGGCATAGAAGGTTTTGTCATATAAACTTTGATAACATTGTGAAAGTAAGTACTACACTTGCAGTAAGGAATTTGCCTAAAATTATGAAGCCTACTAACATGATTTGCAAAGAATGTGTGATGGCTAAGCAGAAGAGAAGTTCTTTTTCTAGTAAGAAGTTCACATCGGCAGAGAAGTTGGAGATTGTTCATACAGACTTGAGCGATCCTACCAAGACTAGAGGATTCTATGGAGAAAGGTATTTTATGATTCTTATTGATGATTTTACAAGAATGATGTGGATTGCATTTCTAAAAGAAAAATCTAAAGCATTTGATAAGTTTAAGATCATTAAGAATAAAGTTGAGAATGAATCTGAAATGAAGACTAAATGTTTGATATCTGATAGAGGTGGTGAATTTACTTCTAGAGAGTTTAACACTTTTTGTGAAGTGAATGGTATCAAGAGATAGTTTTCAGCCCCTAGAACACCTAAACAAAATGGTATTGTAGAAAGAAGAAACAGGTCAGTGACTGAAGCAGCAAGAGCTATGTTATTTGAGAATGATTTGGCAAAGACATTCTAGAGAGAAGCAATGAATACAACAGTATATACAATGAACAGAGTACAAATCAGAGCAGACACAAACAAGACACCTTTTGAATTATGGTTTGGACATGCACCCTCAGTTAAGTATTTTAGAATTTTTGGAAGAAAATGTTATATAAAGAGAGATGATGATATTGGAAAGTTTGATCCTAGAAGTGATGAAGGAATTTTTCTTGGATATTCTTTGAAAAGAAAAGCATATAGATGTTACAATAAGAGAACTAAAACTATTGTTGAGAGCGCAAATGTTAAAGTTGATGAGAAGTTCAAAATTCAGGAAAGAATGCTTGATTATGAATTTGATGAAGAAGCCAATCCTCAGCCTAAAATTGAATCTACTAAATTATTCTATGAGACTGATAGTGAATTATTGAATGAGAATCCTACAGAAGAAATCAGAGAGGAATCTAGAGAAGAATCTACAGTTGAAAGAAGATCTGTGACTATGACACCGAACAGGTATCTATCAAGACATCATCCTGTTGAACAAGTTATTGGAAGTTTGGATAGAGGAGTTATGACTCGTAATAAGATACATTTATGTTTGATTTCTCAAATTGAACCTAAATCTACTGGTGAAGCTTGTGAAAATGAACATTAGATCAATTCTATGAAAGAAGAACTAGACTAGATTGAAAAGAACAAGACATGGGAATTGGTCCCTAGACCTAAAGACAAGAATGTGATTGGAACTAAATGGGTATTTAGAAATAAGATGAATGAACAAGGAGAAGTGGTAAGAAAAAAAGAAAGATTGGTATGTAAGGGATACTCACAGCAAGAAGCAATTGACTATGAAGAAACTTTTGCACCAGTAGCAAGACTTGAAGTAGTAAGAATTTTTTTGGCTTATGCATCTTTTAAGAAATTCAAAGTGTATCAAATGGATGTGAAGTCAACATTTTTGAATGGAGAATTGGAAGAAGTCTACATTGATTAGCCTGAAGGTTTTCCTTTGACTCAAGAAGGAGATATGGTATGTAAACTAAAGAAAGCATTATATGGATTAAAGCAAGCACCTAGAACTTGGTAGGCTAGACTGGATAAGTATTTGTTGAAATTGGGATTTACTAAAGGAACAACTAATAGCAATCTATACACAAAAGAAATTGAAAATGGTTTGTTGGTTATAGTTATTTTTGTTGATGATATTATCTTTGGAGGAGAAGATGAAGCTAGTGACAAATTTGCTGATGAAATGAAGATTGAATTTGAAATGAGTATGATTGGTGAGATGAAATAGTTTTTAGGATTATAGATAATGTAGAATAATGATGGTATCTTTGTATGTTAGAAAAATTACTTGAATGATTTACTGAAAAGATTTGGAATGGAGAATTGTAAACCAGTTGGAACACCTATAGTTACAGGACACAAACTATCTAGCAAAGATGAAACACCAGTAGTGGAGCAGAAGAAATATAGATCCATGATTGGAGGATTGCAATACTTAACACACACTAGACCAGATATACAACATTCAGGTGGAATGGCAGCAAGATTTCAAGCTGAACTTAGAGAGTCACATTATGCAGTAGTAAAGAGGATACTGAGATATTTAAGAGGCACAATGGATTATGGATTATGGATTATGGTATGAAAAATCTGATGATTTTACCTTATGTGCATATACAGATGTTGATTGGAGAGGTAGTGTTGATGACAAGAAAAGCACCAGTGGTGGAGCCTTTTAGGAAGATTAGTTTCATGGCTAAGCAAGAAACAAAATTGTATTTCACAGAGCACAACAGAAGCAAAGTATGTAGCAGCAACAAACAATTGTAACCAGATAATCTGGATGAAGAAAATGCTGAAGGATATTGGAATTAAGTTTGTTGAGCCTGTTGTCATACATTGTGACAACACCAACACAGTTAGTATGTCTAAGAATCATCTATTACATTCTAAGACAAAGCATATAGAGATCAAATATCATGTTGTAAGAGAGAAAGTTGCTGAGAAAGAAGTCAGACTAGAGTACATAAGCACAAAGGAACAAATAGCAGACATATTTACTAAGCCTTTGCCTAAGGATACATTTGAGTATCTGAGAGGTATGCTTGGGGTTATGCCCCAGCCTACTTTTGAGTAATGATGTAGTTGGTTGCATCTTTCTAGTGCTATATGAGCCATATCTTTCTTCCGGATTGGATGTTGGTACTTCCTCTATGGGGGAGTATGTGTATTTGAAGTAAGTCATGAGGACTCTTGTGAATGTATTTTCTGAACAGTGTCTTTTGACATTGAGTTGTTGTTGACATAGTGATGAAATTTCTATCATTGATGTCAATGGAGGAGAAGTGTACATGAAAAACCACTTATACCATTTGTTGAAGAGAATTGAACAAGATAACGAAGCAAGATTTGATTGAAGAAGAGGATTTGAAGAAGCAGTGTTGCAGTATTGGATTTTTGGAACATTGGATGTTTTTCATCTATGTTTCCATCAATGCCAATGGGGGAGATTGTTAGGAATGAATGTTGAATACTTGGCAGTCATTCTGTAGCAGTTGTTGTTGCATTCATGACTATGATTGTCATTGATGTCAACACAGTGATCTTTTGGAAACTTGCAGAGAAGCAGACAGTGTTTTGAATAGCGCACATGGGATATTGTAGTTGGAGATATGTGATGTTGAGGTTTTACTCTTTGATATGTTATATGTCTATGGTTAAGAGCCCAAATAGTAATTATTTTATTTATGAAAGTTATGAGCATTTTGGTGCAAGCAGTATTCAGGCAGTGTTCCTGAGTAGCGGTTTTTGGAAATAGGATGATATCTCCTAATTGGGATGGAATCTGGTTTTGTGCAGTTAAAGGGAAGTTTGAGACACATTTTTAGTAACATGGTTCATAGTGCAAACTTTGAGGTCACACGAGTGAATATTTATTATATCTGCAAGCTGACAGTTTTGTGTAATTTTGATGTAGCGTGTGGAAACTTTTATTTTGTAATTGTGTGCCGACTCATTTGTAATTATTTGAGTGTGGTATAAAGGAAGGAATGTTTTTACTTGTTGAGATATTGAGATGTTGATGTGTGATGCGATATGCATGAAGTGAAGAAAAGAGCTAATTATGAAAGTGAAATTGTGAAGGAAGACATGCGAAGTATAGAGATCTGAAAGTGAGATCTGATGTAGCAGTGAGTGTAGTTTGGCATAGTCAAAGAAGAGGTAACATATTATTCTATTGAATAATGAAAATATTATTTGGATAGTGAGTTCAGTGATCTTACCCTAAAGTTGTTTGGGCAGTGGGTCCTTCTGTCTTCCATAACTCCTAACAGGGTTAGAATCTTTTAATAGGGATTCAAAATCTCCTAACAGGGATTTATATGTACTGAATGTATTTCATAAGACTCCTAATAGAGTCCATCCTTTCACAAGGAATATTAATATTAGTGCATCTTTTTTGGGCATCATTTCCATCGGGGTTTACTCTTTGATCAAGAGGTTCCCTAGTCAACATATCTTGTGTTATTGTGTCATTGTGTATGAATATCTTTCTATGGTTGGTAATTACATTGTTTACATGGTTAAATGCTGTTGAAGTTGACAAAATTTATAATTATCTGATAGCTGATTCAGCCCCCCCCCTCTTTGTTATCTTGGTGGACTTTACTTTCTAACAGAAGCGTGATCATTTCAATGAAATATAGTGAAGTCCCTATTGTCTGTTGTTCTGTCTCTTTGCATTTTTGTTATGGCTCTTTTATGTTTTGTTTGTAAGGAAACTTAAAACATACTAGCTACAAGGTAGTTTGTTTGATTATTTGTGAGTTTCTCTCAAGGAGAGAATTAAATTTCATAAGTAGTTTCAGAGAGCTGACATTATTGAAGGATTTGATTGAACAATATAGAATTGAGAAGATGGTTTGTAAGGCACTCTATCTAGATTGCATTTAGTCTGTAAGGCATTCTGAAGTATTTCACTTGATTTGTGACTTGTTCATTATATCTTCTGACTGTTTGCCCAAGAATAGGCACTGGTTAGGGTTTGTTGTGTAACCTTTATTAAATCATCATGCAACAAATAATTATTACCAGTACATTTAAGTTTCTAGGTTCATGCATAATGTGAAAGGACTACATCTAGGTGATATAGTTTCAGTCTGTTGATTCCTTGAAGAGAGAATCAAATTGAAAGGTTAGCCTTCCTTGAGTTGTACTCATAAAAAGAAGAAGGATGAATATCCTTATCCCATTGTCTATGTTGTTACATTTATAGTTTCTATTGTTATACTCTGTATCAGGAGATTCTCAGCTGTCTACAGAGTGATCTTTTGTTGAATTAATTTGAAGCCTAAATAGCATAGCAGTGAAGACCCTATCCACCATTTGAATGATTACTTGAAACATAGTAAATCCAATCATAGGCAATACCCACCTGAGTCCTGTGGAGCTCGAAGCAAAAGGAGGATCTTATCCAATCCTCATCAATTAGGCTTTTCTTTCAAACTTGGAGTCCTTTTTAACTAAGAATCAAGGCCATACCTTTGCCAAGTTTGATCCTACAAGAAAAATCCCTAACAAATTGGTGACTGCATTGGGGAAATGTTAAAGTGAAGATAGAATAATGTGGGTACAAGTAGAGCTAGACTCTTGGCCAGCTTATTCATTTATCCAGTGGAAGTCATTAAAGTTATAGAGTCATGCTTAACAAAGTCATATTCCTCAAATTTTTTGTAAAGGAGTCAAGTCTTCCATGTTTGTCATTGTAAAATGTCTGTGAGTCCAAGTTCTTGAAGCAATACCTATACAATCTCATATCTTATGAGTGGCGACTCTGAGTTCTCTGATTTGCACGAGTGTGCATGTTTTGAAAAAATATTATAAATAGAGAGGTGGACTTACAGTGACAAAGGCAACAGATATTTGGACTCTGGCTATGGAATGTGTTGGAAGTTTTCTGATTTGAAGAAGATCAGAGCTGGGAAAGAGGATCTTAGCTACTTGCAAAACTTTTCCTCTATAGAGAGATGGAAACTCTACTAAGTCTTGAAGGTGATTTGGAGGTATTTTCAAATCAAATAGTTTGTAGTAGCTTCATCATACTCTAGGCATTTTATTTTTCATTGGATAAAAGCTTTGTTCATGAAAATCAGTTATACATGTTTTCCCTATTAAGTGATCAACACTAAGTGAAAAGGGAAGAGAGAGGTAGTTTGTAGTTACTCTACTTAACAAGATGTCACAACCATTTAGGAGTAAGTTTTTTGGACCAATAAATTTTAAAGGTATCCCTGGATACCCAAATCATATTCCAGAAGTGGTCAGGGATTGTTTACCAAAGTTCACTAGTTTTGGTGAGCAAGCAGCTAAAGATCATTTACAAAAGTTTTCTAACCTAATAAATGATCATAATATCACACATGAGGATGTACTAATGACCCTATTTGCAGTATCTCTAGTTGATATTGCAAGAGATTGGTTTAAAGAACTACCTCATGGCTCAATAGGATCTATGGCAGCATTGGAAGGTTGTTTTATTAGAAATTATGGTGATATTGAGTAATATGATGATATGGAACATAATAGTGAACAAGACATAGCTGAATTTAAGGACCCTGCATCAGAGCTTGAACTTCTTCAGGCAAAAATAGAAATGTTAACACAAAGGTTGCAGGAAAGTGTAGTGTTACATTTACAATAGAACATGAATAGAGAGGAGGGTGAGTCACAACATGATTTCTACATAAGGTTTACTAATAAGATCAAGGAGTTTGACATTCCTTTTTGTCCTCAGGATTTTGTATGGGAAAATTTATTTGTTAAGCTTTGTTTTCCTCATACACTTAGTTTGCCAATCCCTCAGAGGGTAGAATGTATTCAACAAACTATGCAATGGATGGAATATGTAGAATATCATTCTTCCATAGATATAAATGAGGCTGAATATAGTGATATTGAATTTGAAAATCTTGAATATACTAATGTTGAGTGTGATAACAATGGTGAGTCTAGTTATGCTGATGAATTTGATTTTAGTGATTATGATGATGAGTCCACTTGTGCTGAATGTTTTGTTGATGATAAAATTAATAATGAACTTTGTGAATAGCAAGACAGTGAAAATATTTTGTGTGGATGGAAAGATGATGACTATGATGTAGATGTGAGTGTTTGTAGTAATTTCTTTACACAAGATGATATGCTCTGAGAGATCTCACTCCATGATTCCAGAGAGGGAGGAATTTGCAGCATCAAGCAAGAGGATAGTTGGGATAAATCAGAATATCAATCCTTGCCATTGTAACGCCCCACCAGGAAACCCAAGAGGACAAGACATATACCTCTATAAAATGCAAGTAGTAAATTTCTTTTTCTAATTTTAACTAGAATAATATTCATCATTACACTTCATATTTCTAAAAGAAGAAATAATTTTCTACTACTTGAATGTAATATTTATACAACTTAAGTCCTCACGGGTCCCCTCACATTGCTACTAAAGCAACATCATATAAACCATTTACATTCATAAGATATTCATGGAATCATGAGCTTAAAAGATCTACGTTCATTTTAATGCATCAAGTTAAATGTCCCTAACTTATTTCTTTTATTAAACATAAGTTAATCATCCAACATCATTATTCCTTTTATCAACTCATTCCATAAATTTATATTGATTTCATCTACATCTACTATCCTTTATATCACTTTTCTCTAATAATTTAGTTAAGAGATTACTATTCATTAAGGTAGGCATCATCCTAGGTACTTCATTAACATGAACCAAGTATTAACATTAAAATCAAATTACTATTTTATTGCATTATTTCATAACCATTCATTGTTAATAATTCCAATCACTAATCTATCATTTCTCAATAATTTCCTTGGATTCTTTCATCAAGAGAGAATAAATTATTGTTGTGATACATCATTATATATAACTATATTTAAGATTATTTCCTTTACACGTGGACAACATAAGAGGATAGGAGAAATAACATAAACACTTTCTTTTAATGCTAGTAACTGTTGGAAACAATTGTCTGAAGGAAATTGCTACTCAATTATGTATTGTCTTTGATGTCACACTATGTCATAGTCCGCAGCAATCAGCCTCTACCGAGCTCAGTCGGTCTACCAGTTAGGAATATTTAGTGTTTACCGAGTTCACTCGGTTGCCGAAGAAAAGATAGTGTTTACCGAGTTCACTCGGTTGCCGAAGAAAAGATAGTGTTTACCGAGTTCAGTCGGTTATCAAAGGTAAAGATTTGTCGGTGTTTACCGAGTTCCCTCAGTCACCGAAAGATTATAGAAAGATATGATCACCGAGCACTGTCGGCCCTTGAAGGATTTTTTTGCAAATAGAGTTTACTTAATTCAGCCGACTGTTATACTAAATAATGTCGATTTGACTAATCCAAAATCATATAAATAAAAGGTCAAAAGTGAAAAGTAAATAACAACATAGCAGAAGATTTACAGAAGAAAAGAAGGAAAGGTATATGCGAACTTGTGAAGGATGTTCAGATATCCTTGAGGAGCAGCAGAGATTTATTCGATCAGAAAGGATCAGAATTATGCAGAACAGAGATCTGTAATCAGCAAGACAGTTGCATTATTATACAGGTCACTTTTTCATTGTTACCTTCTTATCATTGTAACAGTGAATTCTAAATCTCTTAACCGAGTTGGTTTAACAGCCATAATATAAATCCTCTAACAAGGTGACAATTCCATTGAATTGTTTTCAAGACCTCTTACCAGGCCACTCCTAGCAGGGTGTTTTAAATCCTCTAACAAGGTCACACCTAACAGTGTGTTTTGTAACCTCTCACCGGGTTGGCTTCTAACCGGGCATCACTTCAGAAAAGTGAAAATCAGTATCTAGATACATTGGTGGTTTTTCCCATATTGGGTTTCCACGTTAAATCTTGTGTCTCCTGTGTTCTTAATTGCTTTCACAATCATATACATGTTTTGATGAATATCAAAAGAAAATATTGATAATACTTTCTGCATCTTCAAAGTTACTGCAATCTATTTACCGTGTGCCAAAACAAATAACAGTGTTAAGATATCCTAAGGGATCTGCAAAGAATTAATAATCAAGATTTATGGTTGTCTGATTCACCCCCCCCCCTCTCAGTCACTTCATCCATATTCCATCAATTGGTATCAGAGCTTTTGGTGCTTGCAGGAAAGGTTTCAAAGACCTAAGCTAAAGATCAGGATGTCTTACAAGAGGGAAATTCCAAAGCTTAACAGAGATAACTTTTCAGCATGGCAAGGTCTCATGCGACTTCATCTGGCTTCCATTGGTGATTCAGGATGCAAATACATTGATGAAGAATACACAATTCCTAATGGCGCATTAACTGTTGAAGACATTGCAGATAAAAAGACTCACAACACCATGATGATAGACATTGCATCTGCTCTCAGCTATGAAGAATTTGATGATATTAAAGACTGCACTACTGCATATGAAATGTGGGTGGCACTGAAGAAAATATATGGTGGTGATGCAAATGTGAAGAGAGCCAAAGCAGAAAGCCTAAGAGGACAGTTTGACAAGATGAATATGAAGGAAGATGAAAACATTGCAAAATATGTTGAAAGAATCAAAGCAAGTGTAAGTGCAATCAGAGCTTCTGGAGGAACAATCTCAGATGAGACTGTTATAAGTAAGGTACTCAGAACACTACTCCCTATCTATGCAATAAGAGTATCAGCTATTCAAGAAAGAAGATGTGAAGCAAACCACAGTATAACCTTGGATGCTTTAGTTGGAAGATTGACAGCTTTTGAATTAGACAATTATGACAACTATGTTCCTAGTTCCAAAAATATTGAATCAGCATTTGAGGCCAAGGTTTCACTAAAGAAAAACAAGAAAATTAAAGAAGTTCAGACAGACAGTGAAGAGGAATCAGAAGAAAGTTCTGATAGTGATCTTGAAATTGTAGAAGCATTACTTGCAAAGAAGTACTCCAGAGGGAAAGGTAAATATAAAGGTAAAACTCCTTTAATTTGTTTTTCATGCGAAGAAATTGGACATATTGCAGCTAGGTGTCCAAACAAGCAAGTCAAGGAAGAAAAGAGAAGTCACAAGTACTATGGCAAAAAGAATTTCAAATCATACAAGGATAAAGGTAAGAAATCATGTTTTATGGCTAAAGATTTTGATGATAGTGAAGAAGAAATTGTCTTTATTGCTATAAAAGATGAATCTGATGATGATGAAGATAAGATAGCACTTATTTCTCATATAAGCAAGGATGATATATGGATAATAGACAGCGGATGTTCACACCACATGACTGGTGATAAGACAAAATTTGAATATCTAGAAGACTGTGACAATGGTAATGTAAGATTTGGAAACAATGAACCTTGTTGTATAAAAGGAAAAGGAAGAATCTCATTAACCAAAGAACTCATATGTGATAATGCTTACTGGGTTGAAGGACTAAAACATAATCTTCTAAGTGTAGCACAGCTAATCAACACTGGTTTCAAGGTTGAATTCATGAATGGTCAAGCAAGACTGCTGGATGAAAAAGGAAAACTCATTGGATCAGGCAAACAAACAAAAGGTAACCTATTTTATCTTGATCTCAATGAATATTCATGCCTTATTGCTCAAATAGAAGAAAGTTGGCTATGGCACAAAAGATTGTGTCATGTGAATTTTGATAACATGATAAAAATAAGCAAATTCAAGAAGGTTAGAGGCATTCCTACTTTGAAGAAACCTGACACTGGTCTATGTAAGAATTGTCAGATTGGCAAAATGAGTAAAACTAGTTTCAAAAGTAAGAACTATCAGTCTAAAGAAATTTTGGAAATTGTGCATACTGATTTATGTGGACCTATTGGAATACAAAGCTATATTGGAGATAAATTCTTTATTCTTTTCGTTGATGACTATTCTAGAATGATGACTGTTATGTATTTAAGAGAAAAATCAGAGGCATTTGAAAAATTCAAATGGTACTTAGCAAGAGTAGAAAAAGAAACAGGGAAAAGATTGAAATGCTTAAGATCAGACAGAGGTGGTGAATTCATCTCCCATGATTTTAACAACTTCTGCATTGAAAGAGGAATCAAAAGACAGGTATCAGCTCCTAGAACTCCTGAGCAGAATGGAATAGCAGAAAGAAGAAACAGATCTATTATGGATTGTGCAAGGACTCTAATGATAGAAAAGAACATTGCTATAAAGTACTGGAAGGAAGCTATCAGCACTGCAGTTCATACCTTGAACCGAGTACAACTGAAGAAAGACACATTCAAAACTCCTTATGAATTATGGTATGGCTATAAACCTAATGTAAGTTACATGAAAATATTTGGTAGCAAGTGTTATATCTTAAAGGAATCCAGAAGAAATAAATTTGATGTGAAGAGTGATGAAGGAATATTCCTAGGATATTCTAGCAAAAGCAAGGCATACAAATGTCTGAACTTATCTACTCACAAAGTAATAGAAAGTATACATGTGAAATTTGATGAGTTTGCAGAAAAGACTGAGGAAGAAAGCAAAAAGGAACCTGAGAACTACAGAAGATTCATTTACATTGAACCTGAAACATTGACAGACACAACTATCAATAAGGAAGCTATATCTACCGAGCCAAGCACAGTTACCGAGTCACAGACCGAGTCACAGGAAGAAGTTCAAACCGAGTCACAGGAAGAAATTCAAACTGAGTCTCAGCCTGAAGTTACCGAGCAAATATCTACCGAGTCCGAGCAACCTGAAGAAGAGATCCTAGAAGACAACAGCATGATTCATTCAAAAGGCAAGGAACCTATACTAGCCAAATATGTCAGAAGACATCATACACCAGATCAAATCATTGGAAACAAATCAGATGGTACTATGACAAGAAGCAAGCTAAAAGGTACATGTCTACTTACTGATTTTGAACCTAGAAATATCAAAGATGCATTAGAGAATGAAAGTTGGATTGAAGCAATGAATGAAGAATTAGAACAAATACAAAAGAACAAAACTTGGACTCTTGTACCTAGACCTAAAGATAAGAATGTAATTGGAACAAAATGGGTATTCAAAAATAAACTGAATGAAGATGGTCAAGTATCTAGAAACAAAGCTAGACTGGTATGTAAAGGTTACTCTCAAGAAGAAGGTATAGATTATGGAGAAACTTTTGCTCCTGTTGCAAGATTAGAAGGTGTAAGAACTCTACTTGCTTATGCAGCACACAAAGGATTTAAGGTATATCAGATGGATATAAAATCTGCATTTCTCAATGGAATTCTTGATGAAGAAGTCTACATTGAACAACCTGAAGGTTTTGTTGATCCAGACAAAAGGGACATGGTCTGCAGGTTACACAAAGCATTGTATGGTTTAAAACAAGCTCCTAGAGCATGGTATGAAAGACTCCATAACTATTTGATTCAGATTAATTTCAAAAGAGCTAATGATAACAGTAATCTGTATATTAAAGAAGGACCGGATGACAAAATTGTATTGGCAGAAATATTTGTGGATGATACTATATTTACAGGGAATGAGGATCAGTGCAAAGAATTTTCAGAACAAATGAACAGAGAATTTGAAATGTCTATGTTTGGTTTAATAAAATTCTTTGTTGGTCTTCAAATTCAGCAAAGCAAAAATGGTATATACATTACTCAATCCAAATACATTAAGGAGATACTTAAGAAGTTTGGAATGGAAGATTCAAAACCAGTTGGTACACCCATGTGTACTGGACTGAAACTTACCAAAAATGATGACTCAAAAGAAGTTGATCAGACCCTATACCGATCTATGATTGGAAAATTACAGTATGTGGTACATACAAGACCTGATATTGCCTTAGCAGTCGGTATAGTAGCTAGATTCTCAGCAAAACCTAAGGAAAATCACATGATGGCAATCAAAAGAATCTTAAGATACTTAAAAGGAACTGAAGAGTATGGTTTGTGGTATAAATTTGGAGGCAATCTAGACTTGAAAGTGTTTACTGATGCTGATTGGGCAGGAAACATTGATGACAGAAAAAGCACAAGTGGTGGAGCATTTTTTCTTGGAAAAAGACTGGTATCCTGGACTAGTAAAAAGCAGAATTGCACATCTCAATCCACAGCTAAAGCAGAATATGTTGCTGCTGCAGTAAACTGTTCAAATATTGTTTGGTTTAAACAGCTATTAGAAGGAATGAAGGTTGAAATCAAAGAACCAGTTGTTATATTTTGTGACAATACCAGTGCAATAAACATTTCTAAGAATCCAGTGATGCACTCCAAAACCAAGCACATTGCTATTAAATATCACTTTGTCAGAGAATTGGTGCAGGACAAGGAAATCAGATTAGAATATATTCATACAAAAGAACAGATTGCAGACATTTTTACCAAACCATTACCTAAGGATGCATTTATGTATCTAAGAGGTAAGTTAGGGGTCATTCCCCTATCCGAGGCTCACTAAATACATTTTTAGTGATGCATCAACCAGAACATGATTGAAAATCAACTTGTTGATGCAGCATATTAAAGGAATCATTGTATATGAATCAGTACTTGAGGTACATTAATTTTCACCGGTAATATGTGAATTATCTTTGGCATATGTTGTCAAAGAGGGAGTGTTTGCTATGTCTTTACTATTACTTCAAGAAATTTTCAAATAGTCAGGAGGAATAGTCAGAAGGAGAAATTTTCAGGATACAGGAAGTTTGCTGACAGAGGGAGATTTGAATCAAAACCGAGCTAACTCTTTCAAATTTCTTATGATATGACATATTGTGTTGCCATCAATGCCAAAGAGGGAGATTGTTGGAAACAATTGTCTGAAGGAAATTGCTACTCAATTATGTATTGTCTTTGATGTCACACTATGTCATAGTCCACAGCAATCAGCCTCTACCGAGCTCAGTCGGTCTACCAGTCAGGAATATTTAGTGTTTACCGAGTTCACTCGGTTGCCGAAGAAAAGATAGTGTTTACCGAGTTCACTCGGTTGCCGAAGAAAAGATAGTGTTTACCGAGTTCACTCGGTTGCCGAAGAAAAGATAGTGTTTACCGAGTTCACTCGGTTGCCGAAGAAAAGATAGTGTTTACCGAGTTCAGTCGGTTATCAAAGGTAAAGATTTGTCGGTGTTTACCGAGTTCCCTCGGTCACCGAAAGATTATAGAAAGATATGATCACTGAGCACTGTCGGCCCTTGAAGGATTTTTTTGCAAATAGAGTTTACTTAATTCAGCCGACTGTTATACTAAATAATGTCGATTTGACTAATCCAAAATCATATAAATAAAAGGTCAAAAGTGAAAAGTAAATAACAACATAGCAGAAGATTTACAGAAGAAAAGAAGGAAAGGTATATGCGAACTTGTGAAGGATGTTCAGATATCCTTGAGGAGCAGCAGAGATTTATTCGATCAGAAAGGATCAGAATTATGCAGAACAGAGATCTGTAATCAGCAAGACAGTTGCATTATTATACAGGTCACTTTTTCATTGTTACCTTCTTATCATTGTAACAGTGAATTCTAAATCTCTTAACCGAGTTGGTTTAACAGCCATAATATAAATCCTCTAACAAGGTGACAATTCCATTGAATTGTTTTCAAGACCTCTTACCAGGCCACTCCTAGCAGGGTGTTTTAAATCCTCTAACAAGGTCACACCTAACAGTGTGTTTTGTAACCTCTCACCGGATTGGCTTCTAACCGGGCATCACTTCAGAAAAGTGAAAATCAGTATCTAGATACATTGGTGGTTTTTCCCATATTGGGTTTCCACGTTAAATCTTGTGTCTCCTGTGTTCTTAATTGCTTTCACAATCATATACATGTTTTGATGAATATCAAAAGAAAATATTGATAATACTTTCTGCATCTTCAAAGTTACTGCAATCTATTTACCGTGTGCCAAAACAAATAACAGTGTTAAGATATCCTAAGGGATCTGCAAAGAATTAATAATCAAGATTTATGGTTGTCTGATTCACCCCCCCCCCTCTCAGTCACTTCATCCATATTCCATCAAGTAACATGTTCAATATTCCACATTCTTTTCCCTTTCTTTTACCTAGAACTACCCATTCCCTTATGCATTGCTTTGAATTGAGATTACATCAATACTACAAGACTCCTTTTAGGAGATTAAAAATTACATGAATACAAATACATAAGTACATCCCAACATATTAAAATATCCAATAAGAAATCTTCAACTGCAGATCTGGAAAGGAATATGTGCTAGGATCATCCAAAGAATCATGATCAATACCTCGATATAAATATTAACCACTCAACCATGTGGAACCAATAGGCCCACTCCCCCAAGCTAGGAGATAGAACCAAAGGCCCATACAAGAGCTAACAACTAGGAAATTCCTAAGGTGGTAATAAAATTTCCCCAAAGTCACAACACAAAAGAAAAGACAAGAAGACCACAAGGACTACCAGAGGCATGATCAAATTTGGTAGAGACTCTAAGCTACAAGCTAGTTGAGTGTCATCTCATAGCCCTCACCCCTTGGGTTGTCCTGGTACTAGCCACTCTTGGCCCCGGCCCCCAAGTAGGCACATGCGGAACTGAATGCCTCTCGTACAGACAAGGTCATTCAGTCGTACCTACACATAGGTACCTTCTCCCACTCCCATACTTAGTCTTTACTAGCACTAAAGGCATGGGCAAGGCACAATTAATCTTGATTAGTGTGTAATTTCCCATTCCAATAATCTGCCATTCCCAATTCATTTATTTAGGTTATCACTTGATTAAATAACTCATAGTAAGTTATCCTGGTACTAGCCACTTAGGGCCTCGGCCCCTCACTATGAGCCACTCACCTAGTGTAATTAAGTTCCCTAAAATACATATAAAAACCATAAGAACATAATAGATTCATCATCAAGAATTCATATCAATTCCATAGCAACATTTAATTGAGTTTAGGAAAGCATATGTTGTCCCTAGTCCACTTGACAACCCTAAACCCAATATGGCATTCAGAATGTTCCAAACATATAAGAAGACATCCAAGTGATATTATAAACATATTCAGAATATAAAAAGATCCAATTAACCAAAAACAAATTCTAATAGCCTCTGGTAACCATACGAAACCTTAAAACTCAATGATGTTCTTAAACTAAATTATTTCAAGCAAGGATTAAATGCAAAGAATAGTAATCATAGAACAGTCATCCATATCTTCCACAAAACAAATAATAAAGGCAATCACTTCAGTAGAGATTTAGATAACATAATTATGGCTCTCAATTTGATTTTTAGGAAGATCCAACGGTGGAAAAGAGAGTTATGACTTCTGGTTTAAAACAGAAAATTCTGGTTAGGGTTCAGACCTGCCTTCACTAAAACGGTTATAATTTTCACAAAACATAATTAAAATTCACCAAATCAATTGGAAATGAAATATAAGACTTAGGAGAATATTTGATATCAAATTCAGATTTTTATATGATCATGTCATCCTGTAGCATACAAATACATTTGACAGAAAATTCAGAATCAAGAATGGATAGGCATAGTCTGCCAAAATGTCAAAAATAAGGCATTAATTCGACCCTAAAAATAAAATCAAAGAGATACCCATCTCAGATCTGTAAATTTTACTTCCATAAAATCAATTTAGTAAAACCCTAGATGCAATTTAAATTATTATAATAACAGATCTCCAAAAATGGGTTGCTAAAAACCCTAGGAAAACACATGCCAATTCTTACAAACAAAAACTCAAAACTTTAAAATAACCATAGAAATAAAAAGTAAAGATATAATAAATAATGATAATATATAAATAAATCCATAATCTATCAGAGACATAAAGTAACTAAAATATTTAATCCATACCTCATGTCCTACGAAGGTTGAATCGAAGAAGGAAGGAAACAAAAGAGAAGACAAATCCAAATTTGAGATGCATCCTTCAAACCCTATCCACTTTTAGAAATCTCCATGAAAGAAAGAAATAATTCCACAACAAAGAATCCCTCTCTCAACTACTAAAATTCTCACAAAAATGTTTCTCTCCCAAAAGCAAAGATAACCAAAAATTCTTAAAGACATATGCTTACAAACTCTCCCTCACATCTCCAAGTTTTCTCTCCAAAATCTCCATGAAAAGTAAGGCCATCCTCTCCTCAATGCTTCAGCCCCAAAATATTCTCTCTTCAAATGAGAAAGTAGTGCATATAAATAGATTTCCAAAGGTTGAGAGGAAAAGTAACCAACTCCCAACTAACTCTTAACTAAAGGGTATTATAAAATAACTTAATATCATACAACTATATTACTCAAATATACAACAAAAGATTATTTGTATTCATTCATACACATATGTAATATTATCCTAACATATATGCATATGCCATCATTAATTACATCAATATCTATATATATAACCTATCCTCATTATTAATAATTAACAATTGAGAATAATATACCTTGCATTATTTAATATTTAATTATTAATAATATTATACTTTACATTAATCCCAAAATATACACCATCAACAATATCTACAATAATTAACATATAATCACATATAAATTATATATATATATAAATACATATATGTGTGCACCCATATATATATTTCTATATATTTATATTTATATAGATACATGCCAAATACCAAACACTATAATCTATAAGATTATGAAGTAATAGATCACAATCTTATTACCTATTTATAATTACTATAGGATATAATCACTGAGGTAGAATAAAATCACATGCCTCAAAATAAATCTAATCATCCAAAGAGGCCATACAAATCATCTATGAAACATATCGAGAAAACCATAAGATCAAACAAGGTCAACCAAAGTCAACAAGGAAAGTCAAGCCAAACTCCTGAAACACAACATAGAAAGATTAACTAAGAATCATACCAAGAAGGAGAAATAAATAAAATGAGTAAAAAAATCATACAACCAAATGAATTCAAGTGGCCACAAGGCACTAACTACAACCATGCCCAACCAAGTGTGCTGGATCTGGGTTTTTCACCCATAGGTTGACTGACAAAGAAGGAACCCTAATATTCCCAAATTGGAATAATGACAAAGGAAGAATCATGTAGGGGCCTTAATACTATCTCCATAACAACAACCATAGAGGATTTGAGGGCATGCTCAGACCTATGAAGCCAGGTGAAGTCGATGCCCGGTACCTACAAGCCTGCATCATAAAGAAGAAATACATATGCACGGATATACATATAAGAGAAAACATTGCAGACAGATGACCAAGATTGATACATCATGTGGACCTCAGCTATGTGAGTAACTACGACTTCATCCTAAATCAGGAAAACACATCATGTATATATACACTTATAGCATGTAGCATCATCATAACGAAGGTTAGAATCTCAAGCATTGTGTTAGTCTCTTATCAATACTAACATAATCAAATCATCAAGTGAGATACAAGATTCATCCAAAGTAACCTTAATAGAAGAAAATATTAATAACCACTTATATATATCTATCAAGTACATATCATATAACATCCTAACTATGTTCATAAAGGTCTTGAAGGTACTCAATACATACACGGAGATAAATACATACAAAAATGATACCTTTAGATAGTATGTCTAATATTACAATCATTGAGTACTAGCTTATGAAATTATTATAACCAAACTATAGGAATAGATCAACCAAGTATCATGTACAACTTAAGCTGTAAGAAAACATCGAAAGATCTTAATTCTTTCAAAAACACAAAACTTATATTAGGGTTAGAGGGGTATTATAGCCATGACGTGAGAAAATTTTAGATTTTCAAAGGTATGTATCAGAAACTAATTCTCAAACTACATGCCTTATGGATATAAGTTTTGATAATAATGACATTGCTAAGGGTGTGGAAAATGACAGTGAAGATTTTGATTGTGAGAGTGTATAAGAGATGAGCATAAATGATGATAATTGTTCACTTCATAGTGAACAAATTTCAGATTTGTTATCCTATGAATATCTTAGAGTTTTGAGGAAAGAAAGATTAGAAATTCAAAACTTCACACATATTAAGTTTGACAAGGAAAATACATCAGATAGCTAGAGTTTTGATACTTATATTCCTGATTTTTCTTGTCCTCCCATATCACTAGACCACAATCAGATTGAATATGATATGTCAGATTTTGAGGTCATCAATGTTGTTCCAGATTCAATGGGTGTGGAGAATCCTAACATAATGTTGAGGCTTAATTGGGATAGTAGTGTGGATTTTGAATCTTGTTCTAATTTTGAATCTTCCATCAAACTATTGAGGGATGATCTTTCATTTGCTCAAGTTTCATATGTTTATGATAAATGCTTTAATGTTTTCCCTCCTACCCACCAACAAGCTTTGGATATGTATCATGCTGATACTTTGCAGGAAATTGAAGAGGATTCTGATGTGAGTACACAAGCCACTGCTGATAATCTTTTTGAAAATCAGAATATGGATCATGACATTGTCTTTCCAAGTTTTGAAGATGATCAAAATTATTTGCATGAAATCCTTATTGTTTATGATGAATGTGATGACTCATGTGTTGCTATGGATTCATATTTCTATGAATTTAGTGTCAATGATTCTTGTTTAAGCTATGATTTGGAAGAAAGAGATAAATTTGAATATGTATTTTCAGATTTACAAATGATTCAAAAACTAGTGATGGATAATGGTTTATCCTGTTTAAGAGATGCTGATAGGAGTTGTGATCAACAGGATATCCCCGATTCTTTGCAAACAGATTCTTGTTCAGAAATTTTCTATTTTAGTTTGCAAAATGCTGATAAGAGAGAGCTATGTTTTGTGGTACAAATTAATGATGAGAAGTTTGATTTCATCCATGAGAGAGAGTTGGGATGTTTCTTCTTCCAGTAAGTCAGCAATAAAGAAGGCTGTGATGTTGAGATGTCACACAATGATCAGCATTCACAGTATTTTAGTGACTTTGTTTTACCAAGTAATGATGAGTTTGTTGGTTATCTTTTATTTGATATGTTGAAGGAGAATGACGGTATGCTCAATCAAACACATGCAAGCAATAATTTCAGTTTACCACTGTTGTATGGAGATGAAAACCAAATGTATGATAAAGGTAAGAGCTAAATCTAGTTTGAGGCTTTGGGCCTTTTGTAAATAATTTCCTTGTATGTACAGTTGCTTTGCTTTCAGTTGTGTGTTTGCTTTTGGTAAAGGTTCCTATTTTTTGAGAAGAGATGATGGAAAGGAAAGGTGAAAAGAGTAGAAAGAGAAAGTTCGGGTTTAAGATTTCAAGGTGGTCTACTTCTACCATGAGATTCTAAAGGTTCTCTGCATACCCTCATGGGGCACGCGTCTACAGTCAGAGCCATTGTTGGTACTCAAAAATACAACATGGGTTTTGAGTACCATGTTAAAATTTTGCAGTTTCAAGCCCTTTAAATGCTTTTCATGCATATGTGTATTTAACACACTCCATTCAGTATATACATGCATTCTATGATGTTATTTTATCATCCTGAATCATTCAGTGAAGTCCCATTTTGAGCAAGTGTCAAATTGCACAATTTTGCTTAAGTGTCAAATAGAGTACAGTAGCCTAGTTTGCCTTTGAATATCTTGTGTCCATAAATGTTTCATGACCCACCACTTTGAAGATGTTTAGTATGTATATCAAAGAACCTATGTTCCAATTTTCAAGACATTTCGAGTCCGTTTGATAAGTTTTTGGATCCCCCAAAGTTGGTCTTCAAGAGTTGTTCTATTTCTCTATTCTGTCCAGTTTTCTGAGTGGCCCTATTTGACTGATTATAACTTTCGACCATTTGACCCAATTGAGAAAATTCCTCTTTCCTTGTATTCTAGTGGTCAAATACTCATTGTTTTTTAGTTTTCAGGCCATGACGAATCCATTTGCCTAGTTTGCCAATCTGATTCCATTTGCAATTTCTAACAATTTGATGTAGATCAATTGCATACTTTAGTCGGAAGCCCTGTCCGGATCTTTGTATCTTTTTCCCATAGATTGATCATAATGTGCCAGTTGTGGCATCATGTTGTAGGCATGGGAGTGAACCATCTTACCAATTTTAAGCCTCTCATGTGCCCATATGTTCTATTTGTCGGGGCCATTTCATTTGCAGATTGTGAAGTTTTGACATAATGCATTGTTCAGAATTTGGAGTAGCCTACTTTGAGGTCCTACTATTTGTACCTAGTTGAATGCCCTGTATAATTGAGTTTTCCCTTGTATTGTAAACTTGAAAGTGTACCATCCCATGGATTTTCAGACTTGCACCAATCAAGTTATCCACTTTGCCAGAGCCTTTCCATTTCCAATTTATTAAAGTTTCATTGAATATGCAGAATCCAGAATTAAATGGCCTACTTTGAGGCTTTGGAGTTTGTGCCCTATTTGAGGTCATGCATAATTGATTGGTGTTCTATGTTGTATACTTGAAAGACTACTTTCCTATGGATTTTGAGGTCCCTACCAATCCATTTAATCAGTTTCCTAGGCCAAGTCCAAAACTGATTTATGCATATTTCACTGATCAGGTCCTAAATGTTTCTAACGAGATGACTTTGGTGATTAATTTTAATCGGCCGTTTGATCTTTTTGGAAAATTGGTTATGGATTCATGTTCCATGTATGAGGGAGAATCAATGCTCGAGTTTCTGGTCCTTGGAAGTTTCAGTTGGTCAGTTTTTAAAGGCGGTTTCGGAGCTGACTTATGCAGATTTGACAAGTGCAGACAGAATTGGTTTTTAAGTGGCCATATTTGGTCATTGATATCTTTCAGCGTGGATCTTTTCATGAGTTTTCATTTGACCAACATACTATGATATTGGAATTCAGCGTGTGTGCTTGGTGGCACTCTCTTGTCAGGTCATTCAGTCAGTTTTTAAAGCCGTTTTCAGGCGCTAGTTAGTGCTATTTGACAATTTTATAAAAGATGTAAAGAATGAATTATATGATCGAATTTTTGATGCACCATGGTTCTACTTAAGTTGGTTGATTGCATCTCGGTCTCACAGAGGAAGGTGTGCATCAAATTTGATGTCTTGTGCATAATGTCTTCAAAAGAATGTGTGTCTATTTAGCATGGACAAATTGAAAGGTGACAAAGGGTGCCAGTGTCATTACTTTTTTGAATGTAATGAAAGTCATCAAAGAATTGACTGCTATTGCCACTGCATATTGGTTTGACATGAGGGACACCTATATGGATAAGAAGATTGTTTTGATCTTTGATCTTGGAGGTGGATACCGCCAAGTGATTCCCATGAATGAATTCAACCTCCACTTGATGGGAGATATTCATGCTATCACATCTGCAAATAATCTTCTTGTAGTTGCCATCGATACGCGGATTCTTCATGAGGCCTCCTAATCAGACATGACACTATTCAATGGATTATGCCTTCCAAATAAAGATGGAAAGAAAAATTTTGCAAAGGTTATGTTGAGACACCTAGAAAATTTGGGTATCAATATGAATGATCCTAAGAATCTTACACATGAGCAGAATGAAATATTTCAACTTGTGTTCACTGAGATCATGTTCTGCTGTGATGGATATTGATTACTCTCCAAGAGGCCTAGAGTTTATTATTAGATCTCATGATATAACAATGAATGTTTCCCTAAACTATAGTGTATGTAGATCCCTATAGTTTTTGTTGACCATTAGTGTTTCACACTTAGTCATTTATCTAGGCAATGATGGTCGGTCATCACTGCGACCGAGTCATTTTGTAAAGGTCGAGTTTTGTATTGTATACTTACTGAGCAATAGTACTTTAGGGTAAAGTCATGGTCACTATATGTTTGTAATATGCCGAGAGTAGTTATTGCTGAGTTACATATATCAGTGGTTACCGAGTGACAGAGAAGTTCAATCGATGCTGAGTACAGTTTATGCCGAGTGCCAGGAATAACTTTTGCTGAGTTAGCTAGAATTGACATACAAGTTTGGAATGGCACAATGATCAAGGTAAACCATTTTTGGTGATAATAATGTTTTGTATTTTGTCTATTGAGGTAATTATGGAGGTAATTATGCATCCACATTATTATCATTGATCCCTATGTAAAACCTAGAGCCAATCAAAAAATTATATAGTTAAGGCGGCAATAGAAATAAATTTGATCCGTAGATCTTGAAACGGTAAAGCATTTTTGTTGTTATATAAGGGCAAGATCTAGATCAGAGATAAGTGTGTGAATTAGAGAGATAAGATGGAATCAGTATGAGAAAATGATCCGAGAAGTATATTCAGAATAGCGAAGTATTTAGACGGAGTTCAGTGACCGAGCTAAGCAATGAAAGGACAGAATCAAGAAAAGATCAGATATAAGAGATCAAACAAGAAAAAGAGAAGATCTGTAATCTACATACTAGTGCAAACTAAAATATTAGGTACTAAGACATTTTGACCAGTGTATCAGGGTAAATCTCTTAACCAAGTAGTCTTAGCAGACTTTTTTTGTAAATCTCTTTACCGAGTGCTTACTTTATTGTAAGTTTATAAATCCTTTAACAAGGTAGACTATATAGTCTTTTTGCTTTTAACTGAGCAGACCTTTCACAGGGTAGATCATGATTTGATCACATTTTGTAAGCCTTAACAGGAAAAACTTATTACTACAGTAGTGAAGATTTGTGGGTGTCATCCCCACCCTAGTTTTACCTTTCAAGGGTTTCTGGGTTACCAAAATCTTGGTGTTATGAGTAATTTCATGCATGCTGCTTTATATGTTTTGTTGCTTACTATGACCAAGTTTTATTTATGTTATGCATAAAATTTTTATCAGATCATAGGATAAAAGTAGGTAATATCTGATTCAACCCCCCTCTTAGAATTACTTTCCCACTATATTTCCAACAATTGGTATCAAAGCAGCAAGGTTTCTCTTAAGAAAGTCTAACCACTTGAGGAAAAAGATCTTAAAATGGAAGCTTATAAACTGGGGAAGATTATAGAGAATCAAAAGATTGAAGTACAGCTAGCATTGCAGCAACTGAAAGTAGCCAGAGGAGAATTGAAGAAGTCTTTGAGCAAGAGAAGAGAGATTGCAATCCAACAAAATGAGCCACAATACAAAGAGGAAGACATCTCTGGACTATTTGAAAATGGTAACTCTATCGAGAGTGATAAAGCTATAAAGGAACTATTGGAGAAAAATACCATACTAAATGATGACATCATAACTCTAAGGAGAGAACAAGAAATTCAATGTAAAGACTTTGTGAACTAGTAGAATAGAAAAAGAAAGCTAAAGATGATAAGACAATGGCTGAGGAAGACAAAAGAAAAATTGCAATCAGACTAGATGAAAGAACAAGTGACATGCAAAGATTGACTAATAATCAATTAGACATGGTAAATCAGCTACTGATGGTTAATCAGGAATTGGGCAGAAAAGATATGGAAATCAATCAACTAAGGTCTGAGAATGATCAGTTGCAACATGATCTGCGAACTAAAAAAGAGATCAATGAAAGGATGAACAAACCTAGTGAAGCTAAAAAATATTTTGAAGAGCTGTTAAGATCACCTAGAAGATCCAGTGATAGATCAAGACTTGGACTGAATGAACATTCATCTACTAAAGAAGGAGAATCATCAATAAAAGATGGCAAAACCAAAGAACACCAAACCCCCATGTCATCACTGTGGAAAGCTAGGACATACAGCCAACATATGCAGAAGCAAACATGGTAAGTCTGATTCTAAGCCTAAGTTTAATGGACATTGTTTTAACTGCAAGAAGCATGGACATCAAGCATATGAATGTAGATTCAAAGCTAGTAATTCATCCACCTCACCCAAATTTCAAGGAAGTTGTTTCAATTGTCAGAAATATGGGCATAAAGCATTTGAATGTAGATCAAGACCAAGGTGGTCATCAAATGAGAAAACAAAGCCAGTCACAAAGCACAACTATTACAATTGGCATTACAACACCTAGTATAATTGCCATTATTGTGGCAAGTATGGACACATTGGAGAAAATTGCATGAAGACTCACTTTAGAGGAAAATCTAAAAGTTGGATGAATGGAAGCATGGTTTGTTACAAATGTAACAAGGTCAGTCATTTGAAGAAAGATTGTAGATCACCTATGTCGAGCAATGAAAATTAGAATGGAGGTATTAATGAAAAACTAAAGAGTCAGATTGAAAAGACATGGAGGAAGAAAGAACAAGAAAACTCAAGCAAAGCTAGCACATCAGCGATCACCCAATCCAATGGATCAGGTGATCATGCTTCTTCTAATTAAGCTTGAAAGGTATGTTCGAAACTGAGTTTTGCAAAGCCTTACCTTTCATCAGTTCCTAACATAGAACCAGGCAAAAGTCCACATTAGCATAGATAAAGATGCACTAGGACATATGTGAGAAAAATAGAAAATTTCACTTTTGATGTCGAGCATTAGTGTCAACGACCGAGCTATCAATGCATGTCGAGCACCTACAATGGCCAAAATGCTATGTACACTAAGCTGTATCACAACGGTTATATCAACTGAGCTTGTGAGTTTGTCGAGACAGTTGTAATCTACCTAAATATGTACAGAGCATTTATGAGGCCCTAATCCTATTTTTTTGGATTCTACAAAGTGAAAAGTTGCTGTTAATTTCATTTCACCAAGCTATTCAAGATTTCAGAGAGTGATTTAGATTTTGAGAAACCAGAGTAAACAAAGCGATTCCAAATTCTCTCAGTGTGCCATCGGCAAAATTCATCTACAGGGTTATTGACAAAAAGGTACCTTATCGAGAAAATATTTTATTTTCAAAAATTATAGTTTAAAATGGCATCATCATCATTCGCACTAGTCAAGAAACAAGGAATGGAAGTTTTCAATGTGCAACTTGTAAGGAACAAAGTTTTCAAACTAAGGGTATTCAAGATAATGTCAGAAAGTGCTGTTAGAGAAGATTTGAATGGATCCCTTTCATCTATTCTGGAGAATGTGTTGTTGATGAACGATGTTAGGTCTTGCTATATGTGCAAAATTGGAGAAATTGGTGATTATGAGATCAAGGAAGCATACGACAAACTATGTGTCAACAGAGTATTGAAGCCGGAACATAAGGTTTTTGCCAATCAAGGGTTAGTGCATGCCCTAAATTTCCCACAAAATTTCAAAGTGGAATGGATCAAGATTGTTTTGGGTCAAGTACATGAAATGCAGTTATGGTTGGAAGATGGACCAGTGAAGATCACAAAGGAAATGATACACATAGTCATTGGTTACCCTACAATTGACAGGAAGAGAACAATGAAATGTGCAGGAAAAGAGGATATTCAAGAAAACACCTAGGTAGTTTGGAACAAACGCGACATGAAAATTTCCACCATTACAGATCCACAAATTGACTTCTCTATTAGAGTCATCTCGCATAATTTTTACCAATCCAATCGATTGGATAGCATCCCCTGTATGGCAGTGGACCAGGCATGGAAGATTATTAAGGGAACACATACGACCTTGATGAGCTCTAGCTGACTCAACTTGCCAAGAATTTGAGCTCCATCTGGATGGTGAAGAACTCTATGTGTAAGTTCAGTTCCCTACTAATCTGTATATTCTTTTATGTTAAGAAGTGTTTTCCTACACATGGTGATGTCACATGGGATAAGAAGAAGCCCATCACAGTTCAAATTAATGATTTTATAAACCAGATTGATGATGATTTTGAAGGAATTATGGATAATTATTTCATTGAGTTTAAGAAGAAGATGAGAAATAGGACTAGAATCCCTGTGTCTTTAATTGAGAAGTACAACAAAGATATATGTTTTCTAGTAGACAGAGACTTTACCTATGCACAGGTAGTCCTACCTAGGGTTTCATGGTTAATGTCATTACCCCATGAACTCAACATAGATGAAGCTACTACAGCAATCACAGCCCTCCTAGCTGACAAAATTGATACTAAGGTACCCTACTTTGGAACATTTGAAGAGGCCAAATCCAAGATTTCTTTGGGATTATTGGTTGCCACCACTGAAAGGAAAAGAAAGAAAATAGTGAGAAATCTGGAAGAATATGTCAAAGAATCTAAGAAGGATGCACCATTGGAGTTAACCCAAGGATTGGGAGAAGATGAACCGAGTGCAACTAGTAGTAGTGAGAAAGAAGAAGAGGAAGAAAAGAAACCAGTAATTGCTGAGTCCTCACCAAAGAGAAGAGTGTTGAAATGAAAAGTGTCAGTGACACCATCACTAAGGCCTCAGACTAGAAGAGCTACTATAGTGACTCCAAAGAAGACTCCTCCATCTGCAAAGCAAAAGTCTTCTCAACCCAAGGCAGTGCCGACCAAGGTTATGAAGAAGCTAAGAAGGAAACTTATTCTAATAGAAGGTGATGAAGAAATAGAAAGTGATGAAGCAATAAAGGGGAAGGCTACACAATAAGGTACACATCAACTCACTATTGATGAGTTATGTCTTAAGCTTACTAAAACAATAGTAGTTGATGAGGTAAAAAGATTAAAGTTTGGAAAAATGAGTATTGGACATAAAGAGAAAGTTGAGGATGCTATTCTTGAAATGTTATGCATTTTCAAGATGTTTCCAATTGAAATTGAGAATAGAATTCCAAAGGAATTATGCAACAGGGTCTCCCAGAAATGGGAGTATGCTCTACAAACAAAGAAGGAAATCAAGGAGAGTACACTAGCACAAGTTGAATCCACTCTCACCCCTGTAGACATCAAATAGACAATTGAGCAATATAGAGGCAAGTTTGATCCTAAAATTAGAGCCTATCACATTCTTCAACACAAGGTTGAAGATGTTGTCCAAGAAATTTTAAGAATTTGGAAGGTATTGTATGGTTTGATACCCGCTCCTGGTGAAGAAAAGGATGAAGGAAAGAATGAAGGAAAAGATGCCACCACTTCAATAGTTGTTGAACCTGACATCAAGAAAAATAAAATGGAGATTGATACTCCTAAGGAAGTGAAATCACATGATACATATGAGGTTCACATTGTTGACATACTGGAGGAGAGTCCTATTAAGAATTTGTTCTTAACTGAGGATGATTTGAAGAACACAAAAGCAACTGACACACCCCTACCCAGTAGCAACACTGTACTGTTGCAAGTCATGGATTATCCCACCATTGCAAGCACACAATCTATCGTTGATAATCCTACTCTACCTGGAGTTTCTATTGCTGATCAGTTAGTCAGTACAAGTCCAACCGAGGAACCCATTAAGTCAGTACTACTAACTCAATCTACTAAGGAAGAAGTTAAAACAATAGACAACATTCAAAGTCCTCCTAAGGAAGAACACAACACAGAAGAACAAGGAAGAAAATTAGATAAACAAGTTGTTAGCCCTCATGCTAAGGAGAAGGAGAAAGGAGAAGAAAACACAAAAGGAAAACTCATTGAAGAACAGGAACCAAAGGAACAAGAGGCAATAAAAGCTCTTGTACAGATGTCGAGTGGAAGCACTCCACTGAGATGACAAAAGGAGAAAGATGAGGTCACAATTGATGAAGAAATTGTTTCCTAAATGGGATACTAGGAAAATCTTTCCTATGAGCAATTGTAGATAATGAAAGATTTGTTGACAAGAAAGAGTAGGCAAGTAGAACTTCACAGAGAGCATCAACAAAAATAGGTTCTTCATGAAATTAAAGATATATTTAATGAAGTATATGACTTATCAGATGTAAATAGTTCCATTCCCATATTGGAACAACTTGTACACATTGTTCAGAAAGTAAATAATGAAGTTACATGTGCAAGTGATAAGTTATTTGAATGGTCAGAAAGAAGGTTTGAGACCAAAATGCAAACAAGATATCTGTCGAGATAGCAGTAAAATAGGTTGAGATGTCCAAATTGGTAAAGGAGACCGAGGGATTAGTTGTGAACGAACAGTCTCTATTGGCCAAGATATGTAATGTTGAACTATTCATAGAGGAAAATCAACAATTGCTTGAGACAATCATGCACAAAATCAAAGCTACAAGTCAGTCCCTGACCTTGGATGCTGACAATAGTGCCAGACATTATGTGAAAATTATGTAGACACAAGGTAAATTAGCTGAGCTAATGGCTAATGATGGCAAGATTCATTCTCGCCTACTCTCTATTCAAACTGTGTTAACACTGCATCTAGAGGCTATACAGAGAAAATTAGAAAAGGCTAAAACATTGATCCAAAGTGATCCACATCTATCCACAGCTGAGATCCTTATCAGTTTAGCTACTAATTTAGAAGTGCAAATAGAAGTTTTGAACCTTGCTTCAACTGCTTGGACCGATGCACTCTACATGATCACGGTGCTGCATAAACCTTTTCTAGAGAAAATTTTTGAACTACCTAATGATGAAGAGATTAGTCATGTCAAAAACAAGGGGGAATCATCATGACACAAGTCTGAACAAGGGCAGAATAGGGACATGTAATAAAATTTTGAATGTATATATATATCTCAGGGGGAGTATGAGTATTAGGCTAGTACAAACATACTTTTGTAAATTGTGTATAGCAATGTCATGAAAAAGTGTTTTTGCCACTAATGTCAATGGGGGAGATTGTAGATCCCTATAGTTTTTGTTGACCATTAGTGTTTCACACTTAATCATCTATCTAGGCAATGATGGTCGGTCATCACTGCGACCGAGTCATTTTGTAAAGGTCGAGTTTTGTATTGTATACTTACCAAGCAATAGTACTACCGAGTAAAGTCATGGTCACTATATGTTTGTAATATGCTGAGAGTATAGTTATTGCCAAGTTACATATATCAGTGGTTACTAAGTGATAGAGAAGTTCAATCGATTCCGAGTATAGTTTAGGCCGAGTGCCAGGAATAACTTTTGCCGAGTTACCCAGAATTGACATACAAGTTTGGAATGGCACAATGATCGAGGTAAACCATTTTTGGTGATAATAATGTTTTGTATTTTGTCTATTGAGGTAATTACGGAGGTAATTATGCATCCATATTATTATCATTGAGCCCTATGTAAAACCTAGAGCCAATCAGAAAATTATATAGTTAAGGCGGCAATAGAAATAAATCTGATCCATAGATCTTGAAATGGTAAAACATTTTTGTTGTTATATAAGGGCAAGATCTAGATTGGAGATAAGTGTGTGAATCAGAGAGATAAGATGGAATCAGTATGAGAAAATGATCAGAAAAGTATATTCAGAATAGCGAAGTATTCAGACAGAGTTCAGTGACCAAGCTAAGCAGTGAAAGGACAAAATCAAGAAAAGATCAGATAGAAGAGATCAAACAAGAACAAGAGAAGATCTGTAATCTACATACTAGTGCAAACTGAAAGATCAGGTACTGAGACATTTTGACCAATGTATCAGGGTAAATATCTTAACCGAGTAGTCTTAGTAGACATTTTTTGTAAATCTCTTTACCAAGTGCTTACTTTATTGTAAGTTTATAAATCCTTTAACAAGGTAGACTATATAGTCTTTTTTCTTTTAACCGAGTCGACCTTTCACAGGGTAGATCATGATTTGATCACATTTTGTAAGCCTTAACAAGAAAAACTTATTACTGTAGTAGTGAATATTTGTGGGTGTCATCCCCACCCCAGTTTTACCTTTCAAGGGTTTCTGGGTTACAAAAATCTTGGTGTTATGAGTAATTTCATGCATACTGCTTTATATGTTTTGTTGCTTACTATGATCAAGTTTTATTTATGTTATGCATAAAAGTTTTATTAGATCAAAGGATAAAAGTAGGTAATATCTGATTCACCCCCCACTCTCAATATTACTTTCCCATTTATATTTCGAACAATGTATTGCCAGCGCATGGCAAATGGAGTGAGTTGCGCATGAAGAGACAAACTAAAATAAAAGAATTTAGTGTCATGCGTAAGACATGATGGTGGCTGTGCAAAGGAAAGATGAACACACCAATGTTAACATGAGAATGAAGATGCTAGTTTGGAGCCAGGAGAACCAGCGCATAAATTGGGGGCTGGCATTGCACGTATGGGGAGGCGCCTACACATGAGTAATGAGAGGCCAGTCTAGAAACATAGATGCCAGCGCAGGGAATAAGGGAGCCTTGTGTGAATACTAAGGGAGATCGTTGTTAATAAATGGGCACTCATGCAAATACATGTGCCATAGGGAGATGCTAGAGGAGTACTTAAAGTATGTTTATTAATGTGCCTTGTGTAAAGATGCTCTGCGTAAGGTATATGTTGGAGAGATGTTTTCAAGTTTGATTGTTGCATAAAGCAAAAGAAAACCCACACATAAATACATGAAGCACTGAGAAGTTGTCCACACAAGTAAATGGAGCCTGCACAAAGCTAGAAGGGGCAACCAAATACAAGGCTAGTTGCTAGATCAATGGTTAGTGATGCCAGCTAATATCAAAGGGATCTCACACCAAATTTGGAGGACCTGCGCGTTGATATACACTGCCAACATATTGAATGGAGGCCATGGTTCATCAAATGGCTAGCGTAAAGAATGAGTTGGGGCCTGCAAAATAAGACAAAAGCAAAGGCAGGTCATTTTGAATTGAGCATAGGCTAAATTGAAATAAACATCAAGAATGGTGTTTGCCAGTTGCTCACTATATGAGATGTCAATGGGAAGCTTCCAGTCAACAATATAATTGGAAGATACTTGTGCAAAGAAGTGCATTAAATAAGAGGGAGTCTTGTGTAAGATTGCAAATAGAGGCATGTTTTTGAAATGTGCTAGCATTTTGGGTATGTAATCAAACAAAGGAGGCTCACTAATGAACAGTGGGTGAGCAGCCTGAGTTAGAGGCTCACTTGGCTAATGAATTGATAGAGCCTACATTAAAACCAAAGGAGGCTTGCTTACAAGTGAAGTGGAGGTGCCAGTCAGCCAAATGGCAGCTCAATGTTGAAGAGAAAGGGCAGGGTGCCTTATGTGGGAGGGAAGTGGACCAGCACAATGCAGATGGAGCCTCATGCATTTGTATTTAGGGAAGTCATGCATAAGAAGGTAAGAGCCTGGTGTAAATAATGGATTGTGCATCAACTTTTATTTAGTCCTACATTCATGAGTTATCATGTCAAAATAATGTTTAAGTACAAGGGCACCTAAGTGTATTGTAAGTTAATGAAAGAGGAAAGGCTTGTGCCTTGTGGGCTTGCCTCGTTGTACATGCTAGCTGGGCGCATAGGACAAATTTTTGAAGGTCTTTAAAATATTCAAATTCATTAGTCCCATAGTCATCCTGCAAGAGAGGTTTGAGATGTATATAAGAAACAACACTCACTAATGAAGTAAGTCAAGATAGTGGAGGCTCTTCTCATGCTAGCCTGTGTGGTTGCCTTGGTTTCCATACCGGTGGGTACAAGAACAATAAATTTTGTAGAAAGGTGACAGTGAGGTGGCCAAGGAGGACATGTGGCATGCAGTCGAGAGGTCGCAAGAAGGAAGTGATGGTTAGGCAAAAATTGGGTGACCTGGAGATGTGGTTAGTTGCCAAGTCGCGGTAGTTAAAGTTGGCATTTAGAGACCTTGAGATAGTTTTTCACTAGATCTCATGAAGTCAAACAGTTAGCATAAAAAATTTAGAGATTGAGAGACTAACCGCCGGTCGTGAGATCTCATGATGCAAGTGGTTAGTGGTTGAAGGTTATGAGATTGTGAGACTGCCCAGTCGCCAGGTCGCTAGAAGGGGATCTAGAGATTCGAAGAGTAAGCTTGGTCACCAGATTGCCAAGTTTAACCTGAGGTTAGAAATCCATCCAAAGACTTGGAGACTGAAGGTTTTGCATGGTCGCCAGTGTTAACTATGGTTAAGAAATCCATTCAGAGACTTGGAGAATACATGAGGTCGCTAGTGTTAACTATGGGTAAGAAATCCATTTAGAGACTTGGAGAATACATGAGGTCGCCAGATCTCCAATTGAAGTGGTCAAGTTTGAGTTAGGTCCGAGCAACCAATCAGAGCATGACACTTGGTGAGATCTGGTGAGGTCTAAGGAAAAAGCCAGAAATAAAAGATTTAAAATCTCATCAAGTTCAACATTAGGGATAAACTTGAATTCATTTCATGCCAGGAACTTGCTCAGAGTTTTTAGTGTTGTAGATCCATTTTTTGTCCAAATATAGTAGTATAATGTGTTTTCGAAAATGCTAGAAGATGAAGAAGATGATGGTAGTGGATAAAATTTGATATGATTGAGAAAATGAGAGTAGTAATTAGTTTTAAATCTAGGGTCAGATTTTGCAGAAATATTTTATTCCAAGTGATTGATTTTGCAGATCCGGCAGAAGGGAATGAATTAGATTTTTTAGTAGAGGATAAGGATAAAATCAGAGAGTAAAAGACATAATGAATCAGATTTCTAGTAGATGATCAGATATTTCTGCAGTGGCAAGTAAAATTGGATTTTGTTTGAAGTGCTCGAGGATATCAAATTTTTTGAGGAGAGAGGGCTTTTGAGATCAGATTTGTAGAAGACAGGTGTTGATCAAACTTTGATTTTAGGGTTTTCTTCTTTTGTTATTTATTCTTTTCTCCTCTTTATTTTAGGGGTTCCTGGTCCTTGTTTGGTCTTCTGCCTATTTTGGGGTTTCAAACTATGTTTTGCCCCTTCTCTCAAAGACTTTGTAGTAGGTTTACATATGTTTTTGAATGTTTCCCTGTAAAGAAAATTTCTTAATCTTGTCTATGCTTTGAGCTTCCTTCCTATTATTAATGTATTGAAGCATGATCATTTCAATGAAATACAATGCAGTCCATGTTCTTTGTTGTTCTATCTCTTTGCATTTTTGTTATGGCTCTTGTATGTTTTGTTTGTAAGGCAACTTAAAACATACCAGCTACAAGGTAGTTTGTTTGATTATTTGTGAGTTCCTCTCAAGGAGAGAATTAAATTTTATAAGTAGTTTCATAGAGCTGACATTATTGAAGGATTTGATTGAACAATATAGAAGTGAGAAGATGGTTTGTAAGGCACTCTATTTGGATTGCATTTAGTCTGTAAGGCATTCTGAAGTATTTCACTTGATTTGTGACCTGTTGATTATATTTTTTTGACTCTTTTCCCAAGAATAGGCACTTCTTAGGGTTTGTTGTGTAACCTTTATTAAATCATCAAGCAACAAATAATTATTATCAGTACATTTCAGTTTCTAAGTTCATGCATAATGTGAAAGGACTATATCTAGGTGATATAGTTTTAGTCTGTTGATTCCTTGAAGAGAGAATTGAATTGAAAGGTTAGCCTTCCTTGAGTTGTACTCATAAAAAGAAGAAGAATGAATATCCTTATCCCATTGTCTATGTTGTTACATTTATAGTTTCTATTGTTATACTCTGTATCAGGAGATTCTCAGTTGTCTACAGAGTGATCTTTTCTTGAAGTAATTTGAAGCCTAAATAGCATAGCAGTGAAGACCCTATCCACCATTTGAATGATTACTTGAAACATAGTAAATCCAATCATAGGCAATACCCACCTGAGTCCTATGGAGCTCAAAGCAGAAGGATGATCTTATCCAATCCTCATCAATTAGGCTTTTCTTGCAAACTTGGAGTCCTTTTTAACTAAGAATCAAGGCCATACCTTTGCCAAGTTTGAGCGTACAAGAAAAATCCCTAACAATTTCTTACCTCAAGAAATCCTAGATCTTCTCAAAGCTAAAGAAGAGCCAATAAAAATAATCAATGTAGTAGAAACACAAGAACCTAATATGGAACAAAAGACTATCGCACCACAAGAACCAGCTGATCTTGAAGAAAACCACATAGACAAGGAGGAAGGTGGTAGCTATTCTAAAATAGATTCCCATGAGTATGAATTCAAATTAGACTCAGAATGTAATCCTGCTTGGGGGATTCATCCTGACTTTACACATGTTCTTAGGTTTCCTAGAGGTCTAGAATTAGAAGATGAATCCAATGAATATGAATGGGGAGTCATTCCAGAAGAAGATGAACTCATCACAGAGAAACATGTTGATGTCATTCACCAATATGCACCTACACCCGATGTAAGTCTAGAGCAAAGTACTGAACTTAACGAGTTTAATCCACCTATTCTCGAAGTGGACTCCCATAATGATGTTGTGACTCTTAATGAATAGAACATCTCAAGTAGTAGTATTACCTTTGATTTTGTGAGTCAGATCATTGCCAATGATGCCAATACCATGTGCATTAACATGATTAGCCAATCCTCCCCTACATTGACTATCCAACATCCAAAGCTTATTCACAAAATGTCTACTGATTCGAACCAAGATATCTATACCTTTTAAAATGAATATGCCCTTTCTTGTTACCTCAATGTAGTAGAGCCTATGATGACTTCCATCAGTGAACCTAGTGTTAGCATGATGGAGTCAGATGTCAAATATCTTAGTCAAAAGAATTTTAAAAAAAAGAAAAGGAGTTCTGAGGGTGAAAACCATTTTGTGGCAGTCTTAGAACCTAAAATAGTAAAAACAAAAGACATACCCGAAGGTGAAAACCTCTCTGAGGTGCCTAAGGATGAGATATTTGATGTCCTTATGAATCATTTATAGGACAGATCTCCAATATTGATAGAGCCCACTCAATCTATCAACTTGGGTACAATAGAAGAACCACAACTGATTCATGTAGCACAATCTCTTTCAGAAGAAGAAAAACAAGCATTCACTACTTTCTTAATAGAGATGAAAATCAACTTCACATGGAAGTATTCAGCTATACCTGGATTAGATCATGACCTCATAATGCACCATTTATCTATTGCTCCAAGAGTCAAACCTATAAAATAGAAGTTGTGAAAGATGCATCCACATGTTGCACTCTTAGTCAAAGCTGAATTAGAGAAACTACTAAAAGCCGAATTTATCCAAGTCATAGATTATGCAAAATGGATCTCCAACATTGTTCCTATTTTAAAACCAAACAAATCCATAAGAGTATGCAAATATTTTAGAGATGTAAACAAAGAATTCCCTAAGGATGACTTTCCACTACCAAACATCGATATGATAGTGGACATGACCGTGGGCTTTGAAATGTACTCTTTAATCGATAGTTTCTCTGGATACAACCAAATCAAAATTTCTCCAGAGGATCAAGAGAAAATAGCTTTTACATGTGCATGGGGTACTTTTTGTTGGAATGTCATGTCATTTGGCCTTAAGAATGTTGGTGCTACATATCAAAGAGCAATGACATCTATTTTTCATGACATGATGCATCGAACCATGGAGGATTATGTTGATGATACCTTAGCTAAGTCTATGATAAGATCTAAAAATTTGAATTACTTAAGAAAAATACTGGATAGAATGGAGAAGTTTAGTCTCAGACTGAACCCTAAAAAGTGTCCTTTTGGTGTCACTTCTGGAAAGCTCCTAGGCTACATTGTTTCAAAGAAGGGCATTGAAGTTGATCTAGCTAAAGTCAAAGCTATTATGGAGATGCAACCTCCCAAATATATTAGTCAAATGAGGACTTTGCAAGGAAGGGTGCAATCAATCAGATGTTTCATATCTCATCTAGCTGATATATCACAACCTTTCACAAAAACATTACATAAAGGTGTGATGTTTGCATGGAATGAGGATTGTGAAAAGAATATCAACCACATCAAGCAATATTTGGTAAATCCTCCTATTTTGATGCCTCCTATTCACAGTAAAACATTGATCCTATATGTCTTCTCCATAGATACATCACTAGGGGCATTACTAGCACAACATGATGAACACAAAAAGGAAAGAGCTATTTATTATATCAATAGAACATCGGTGACATATGAGAAGAACTATTCAATGATTGAGAAAGCTTGTCTAGCTGTGATTTTTGCCTCACAAAAATTGAGACATTGCATGTTAGCTCATACAACATAGTTAGTAGCTAAGATTGATACACTAAAGTACCTACTAAGAAAAGCATCCCTCATAGGTAGATTAGCTAAATGGGTGATGCTATTGAGTGAATTTGACATTGAATATGTTGAAAGAAAAGATATTAAATGCCAAGTCATTGCAGACCAATTGGATGAAGCACCATTGTTTGATGATACACCATTACAGATGGTATTTCTTGATTCATCCATCATGCACATCTCTTCTAGGACTTGAAAACTTTTCTTTGATGGATCTTACACAAAAAATAGATCGGGAGCTGACATAATATTCATAATACCTCAAGGATACTCAATACTTAAAGCATTTAGAATAAAGTTTCCTTGCACAAACAATATTGTTGAATATGAAGCCCTACTTAATGGAATGAAGATAGCAATTGAGTGGTGAGTGACAGAATTACACATTCATGGAGACTCACAACTAGTCATACACCAAGTCAATGATGTGTACCAAACAAAAGATGAAAAACTAGTTCCATACAAGAGAATGGTCAATGACCTCAATAAATATTTCATGTCAGTCACATTTGAACAGATTCCTAGAATGGAGAACAAGGCTACTGATGCTATGGCAACACTATCATCTCTACTATAGCAACTCGAACATGAGTTACATTATGAGTTCCCAATGGAAGCATTTTCATTCCCTGCATATGATTCCCCCAACACCCGAATGATTTGCATTGTTGTAGGTCATGATTCTTCTAGATTCAAACACCTATTTTCCTATCTTCAAGACCAAATCATTCCTGAATCCTTTAACCGGTATGAGAAATGAAACCTTATCCAAAATGCATCTCGATATGTTATCATTGGAAATGATCTATACAAACAAAGTCTAGATGGTACTCTTCTTAGGTGTTTAGAACATGACGAGTCTCAACACACATTAGAAGAAGTCCATGATGGAATATGTGGATCACATTCAAAAGGTTTAACACTAGCTTGAAAAATTATTAGGGCTGGGTACTATTGGCCTGACATGGAAAAAGAGGCTATCAAGTATGCAAATAATTGTCAAAAGTGTTAGGTACATGGAAACTTGATTCATGCACCAAGGAGAGATCTTATTCCCTTTACTACACAATGGCCTTTTCAACAATGGGCATTTGATCTCATCAGAGCCATACATCCCCATTCTTCTAATGAACATACCCATATTATTATAGCTACATACTATTTTACAAAATGGGTAGAAGCAGTCCCTTTGACTCAAGCAACCGAAAAGAAAATCTCTATGTTTATTCTGAACTATATCATATGTCGGTATGGTATCCCACATTCAATAGTCATAGATAATGGTGGTTAATTCAAGAATAGAGACATAGATTATCTATGTGCCAAATTAAATATTACACAACATTGGTCATCAATATACTATCCTCAAGGGAATGAACAAGAAGAGGCTTCAAACAAGAATCTATTGAAAATTTTACATCGCATAGTTAATAAAATAGGAAGAGACTAACATCTCATGATCAATCCTGCTCTTTGGACCTACAGAACAAGTATCAGAATGCCCACTAGGGCTACACCATTCACTTTAGTTTATGGGTTTGAAGCGGTACTGCCTATTGAGGTTTAAATCCCATCACTAAGAATCAGAATGCATGGTCTAGTAACTGATGATGATTATAGAGTGTCTAGGTTGCAAGAACTTGAACTACTAGATGAACATAGACAAAAAGCATATGATCATCTTAGAGTATATCAGAAAAGAATGTCTAGAGGTTACAACAAGAAAGTAAGACACAGAGAATTTCAGGTTGGCAATCTAGTCTTGAGAGAGAATCCTAAAAATCAATCACATAGAGAACACAAGGGGAAGTTTGAACCCAACTAGCTGGGTCCCTTTGTTATCACTGCTACTTTTGGCTCTAGAGCCTATCAACTCTCAACGAGTGAAGGAGAACAACTCTGAGAACCAATGAATGTTCTCCATCTGAATAAATTCTATGCCTAAGGCATTTAGTGTTCCAAAATGTCCTGAAAAAAATTAAAAAAAAGGAAAAATACAAAAAAAAAATTTAAAAGATAAAAATACAAAAAAATGAGAAAAAGAAAAAGTGCCTTGGTGAAAACCTAGAAACAAGTGCCTTGGTAGAAAAAATAGAATCTCTACCAAGATGGTGAACACCTAGAAAATGTGTGCCACTTGTTCAAAATGCTCCATCTATCAGTGCAATCTTGGCCCTTCCCAGCTTTCAGTCTTGCTTTAGTTTGTACATATCTCTTGGTTTGTTTCCGCATTCCTATTTTCAATAAAGTTAGTCTGTACACTAATCAGCTCAAATTTTTGTATCCTATCAATGTTCAAACTTGGGGCAATCAATGTCATATCTTGTAGTCCTCAGTACCTCAGATGAGCCATCTCTAAGTCAGTCAGTCTATCTCCTTACCAGAAAGGATTTTGTAATCAAACACAAGAAAACATCAACACAAACTGAAAACCATCTATGCTTCACATGCTTTTATCTTCTTGTATGCTTACTGATTCACATTGAGATTTTTGCATATTGTGTCCTTTTGAGCTCTTTGATGATGTCCTTTACAGGATTTAGAGAGTGATGACTGGGGACATTATCTTTTCTTTGTTTTCTTCTTTAAGTGAAAATGTAACAACTTTGGAAATTCTGGATTGAAATGGTTTCCATCTGTAAGAGCCTCCATCTCATATTGGATGGCCAAGAGTACCTCGATCATTGATACCCAAAAAATTCAAGGAAGTTTGATCTAACTATTGTCTTTTTGAGTGAATTCTTACTCCTACTATGAAACACAATCTTACCTAAGGATGTGAATGATAAAGGGTCACTACGGGTAATTCACATTGGATTAAGAATGATATCTTGATTTCTTGATATGTTTGCACCGCAAGGTGTATTTAGGTCATCACGATGTTTATATTTTGATACTTATACAAATTGCTATATAAAAATGGACATGATATTCAGGTCATCCTGACATTTATGCCTTGGTGCTTATATCTAATCCAACATTCTGACAACAAAGTCAATATTCATATGTCCATGGTTATCTAGGCCAATGGGCATTGTATCAAATTTTGAGCATACAAATCAATATTCATATGTCTATAGTTTCCTAACTAGTTGATGTTGTATTGATTTATCTGGTTACCTAAAAATTTAGTGATGAAATTGACCAACACATGATCAGTGACTAGGTCCTAGGTCTTAGGTTTTCATTTCATTATGCATGTCATTTTTGCACTTTGCATGATTTCATGATCTCACAATCAATAAATAAAATTGAACGCTTAAACAATTCTTCAAACAATGCTAGACATCTCACAAGAGTTGAATCTCACATGAAGGTCTCTTCTTAGAACCACAAGCAATCACCATCCTAGGTAAGACATCTTTTTTGACAAAAGATTGAGTACTTGTCTTCATCAATACCTGCAAAAACATATCATGTGTATCATTTCATATCATACTCATCCCATCTATTACATTGCATTACATACATGTGCATTTATCATTGCATAGCATAATAAAAAACATACATTGTCATACATTTTCCATAATCACATACATTTGCACAAATCCATACATTTGAAAATAAATCATTGCATTGCATATTCCATATATTCTACACTAATCAAAGCATTTACATCACATGATATCATCATACAAAAAATGACAAGTACAAATGATGTCATAACCAAAACTTGATCTCATATATATATCATAAAACCTTAGAATAGTCAAGGGTGCACTAATGGCATAATATACAAAAGAATGAGCTCATGTGAGCTATTAGAGTTAGATCAATATCTATGGACAAAATGACAAAAATGATCAGAAAACTAAGACAAATCAGCTATCTTCCTGATCCTCTACATCTGGTGGAGGTGGTGGTGGTGCATCCAGTGCTACCTAGGCCCATGGTGTTGTGGCTCCCTCTGAGGCAATCATATACTGAGAGTATGTAGGTACTCTCTATCCTAAAGGAACAATAGCATAATATGCAGAGATGTAGTAGGCACTCTGTCTAGTCTAATGAGTAACCTCTACTTGTAATCGTCTATTCTCTACATCCTGCTCTAAATGTTGCCTCTTAGACTTCTTGAGGCATACCTCAAGTCTAGCACTCTGCAATATCAAATCTTGAATCTGTAATCTGAGCCATCTAATAATATCCTGTGGAGTCTAAGCCAATCCAGGATCTACATCTGCGGTAGGCATATTAGAGTCCTCACCTGGATGATCAGCAACCTCTGTCTTCCATGCCTTACGACATCTAATCTCTACACCAAGATCAAAATTAGTATCCATCTGTGTAGCATTAGTATCAACACCTACATCTTGATGAGCACCTAGTACCTCATTAGCACTACCAATACTACCAAGTGTACCATGCTCTCCTCTAGTAGATCCCCTCTGCAAACCTGTAGGCCTTCCTGCTATAGAACTAGAGGGGCGAGGTGGTCTCATATGTCTAGATGGCCTTTGTGGACTGATAACAGCTCTAGGCCTCGAAGGTGTAGGTTGTACAATCAAAATCTGAATGTCTCGGTCCCTCTAACCTCGACCCATAGGTGCACTTGTGACATCTACAACCTCCTCCATCGAAGGTATCAACTTAGTGGGGTCAGAAAACCTATGCATCATATGCTCCACCAACCAAGGCATGAAAGAATCTATAACCATAGCATCAACTACTTGTGGCCTATAGTCCTAATCTCTCAAAACAATACCTATATATTCCTGAATGCAAAGAGCATAAGATAGACAAACTGTCCATCCCAATCCAAGCTCATGGACTAACCATGCATAAGTAGCATGCACCTACGGTACATCCTGGATGATGCTATACTATCTCCACACCCAAGAAATAAGGAAACACTCAAGAATAGTGGTGGATCTACCTATCAGTATCTGACTCTGGCAGAAATAATTGAACTAAGCCCGCACAGTAGGCCAGACCTCAATTTGTAAGTAAGGTCTCCATATGCAATTGGTCATGTCATCAAGGACATGCCTCCAATACTTACTAATGCCCATGTGAACCTGTGTGACATATCCAGAATAAACATATATAATTAGCTCCTGCGGCTGTCTCTATGACTGACATATCGGCTGACATATCGGGATATGCTCCCAAGCCCAAATCTATAGAACTAAAGCACTAGAAGAAAATGATTTTATCTCCTGATACACTATCTTGTGCATCTTGGAGAACATATGGGCAAGCATACACTATCCCCAACCCAACTCAGAAGGAGTCACCATCAATTGAGCCACCATTGGGGCCCAACCCATCAATAGACAATTTTTCTAATGGTTGGACATGATGATCCCACTGATCATCCCAGCTATGATGCACTCTAATCTATGTGTCTATCCATATCTCTAAACTAATGACTCCCATGAAATAGAATGAGTTAGTTGTGTTTCATCGCTAAATAATCTCCTAAAGTTATGTAGACCAGAGTTCCCCGAACTGACATAGTTAGGATGAGGACCATGGAATGGTATTTACAATATCTAATAAACATCCTCAGCAGTAACTGTGAGCTCTCTATTAGGTAGGTGGAAAGTCAGTGTCTCTGAGTGGAATCTCTCTATCAAAGCAATAAGTAACCCATGGTTCACTCGAATCTTAGGAAATCATATCAGGTACTCAAATCCACATGAAGCTAAGTGGACCCTCATCAGGCCAGGTAGTGAAACACACAATCTCTAAGTCATCGAGTGTGAAATCTAGACATGTACATTAGGATAGATGACCTACATAGCACAAAAATAGGGCATCCTATCAGTAACTTGGTCAAAAGTCAAGCTATCAATACAGGAATTGAAAAGTTGACTACTTCAAAAGGTACATTAAATGCTAAGGAATCAGCCTATGAAATTAGAAAAATAAAAAATTTGACCTAAGGAGGTGAAAAATGCTCTTTGTTTTCCATACGACATTTTAGACTGGTATCAAAACTTGTACGAGTTTCTACAGGTTGGGATATGACAATCCATGAGTATACGACAAAGCATATGTTCTCGTACGACAATTGAGGGACCTGACGAAATGTCATACGACACATGGTCCCTCTCATATGAGTTTTAGGTAGTTCCAAGATGAAAATTGAAATGAAATTGAAAACTTGTACGAGCCCCAGTGGACTGTCCTATGACTTTTCATAGTGCAAAAATTCAAAAACTAAAAATCATATGAAAAAGATCCTAAAAGCATAAAAACATGGAAAATTTGAATTCACAGAGAGGCATAGAGGTCCACTTACCGGGTTCCCATACTAGGGAGGTTGTTGGTATCATCATTTGTGCTCGAATCGATGTGAAGAGACTGGAACTTTCACCTCAGCCATTTTTCTCTCAAAGGGCTCCATAGAAGTTTCTAAAGTCAAAAGTGAATAATGACTTGAAAATGACCCTTTTGGCCCTTAAATAGGTTTTGACCTAATTTTTCAAAGTGCTCCATTTTCCACAAAAATTGCACCCCTAGCTAATTTCAATGTTCTGAATCCATTTTTGGGATCAAAATCAAAATTTGAGATCATTTACTTTGTCAAAATCATGATTTAAAATTTTCAGACCTAGGACGACCGATTGCTTGCATAATCAACCTTCAATCATCAAAGGAATCTAGAATTCAACTTAACTGATTATCTTACATCAAACTATCAAAATTTCAACTTGGTCAACTCATGGTCAAACCTAGTCAAACTTGGTCTTCAAGACCTCCAAACAATGCAGAATGCTTTCCCAAACATGTACAACCACTTCTCAAATCAATTAACATGCTTCTAAACCATTTAAAATTGGCTTTTCTTGCCAAATTTCAATTTTCATCCTGAAGGGGGCATGGTATTGCATATCAATCAAATCTGTAAATCAAATTTCTTTCCTTAGTGATCAAGACAACAATCACATCTAATTATTGATTCATCAAAAGACCTCGTTGCTTGGGGTACATCGCTTGGGGCATATTAGATTCATCGAGATCCATATCAATCTAGTATCCTAATCAATCTTGTAAACTGTATCGGCTTTTCGTAACCATCGGTTCATTAGTGTTATTTCCTTGATTCTTCATAACTGAAGGGTTCAGATGTGATACCATTTCAATTCCTTTGGACAATCAGATTTGGAACTAGGTCACTCACTTCTTCATAATCATAAGGTTTAGAATCAGGCATTTTGATACTTTTTCATAATCATCGGTTCATTGTTGCTATAGTTAACATCATCATGATTCTTGGTCAACCAGGACCTGAATCAACTTTTCTAATCTTTCAATCAGTTTTTGTCTCAGAATCGGTTCATCTTTCAAATCAATTTCAAACATCAAAAATAGATTAATCTTTGAACCACTGCGCTTTGCACAGTAATTCAAAGAGGGGCAAAATGTAATACCCCAAAAATGGGCTATAGGTTCATTAACCTCCTACATCGACAAATCGATCAAAATCAACATCGAAGTCCTAACCAAATTCATATCTGCACATCAGTTTATCAAAAATTGATTATCTTAATTCTGCATCGGGGAATATTCCTTAAATATTCCTAATTTATCTAATTATCTTTAATTAAATATTATTTGGCTATAAATCTCATTTATCCTAAAGTTAATTAATTGATTATGTTGAATATTTAATTAATTAATTTAATACTGCCACTTAATTATTTAATTAGATTTAATTATATTTATTCCTAATTAATATTGTTTTTATTTGACAATAAATCAAATTTGCTAAAAAAAATCAGTTGAATTATTATTTAATTGATTAAAACAAATTGTCAAATTTAATGATATAGTTTTGAATAAAAGTTTGATTTAATAATTGATTAACCCATAAATCAGTTATTTTTATTTAAAATCAGTTAAGTTGAGAATAAATCACTTTATTTTAAAATTAATTCATGATTATCTATGCACATTCAAAGAGCAGTTAAACTTTAAATCAAAAAATCAATTCAAGTTGTTATCTTTTTGAAACTCAACATCTATTTTGAGTTGAAAGATGATCTAAACTTCTGATTTGAGTCAAAAAGCTATTTTTGCATGATTTTATGAGTTGATATGTTTCTAATTTCTTGTTAACTCAAAAATCAACCTGAGTTTATAAAGAGTGATTTATGGCTTTTCTCAATGCATCCTCAAGCCTTGGATTTCTATAAAATCAAGGCTCAACTCTTCACAAAAATATCTCTTGAATTTGCACAATTACTCTGGTGAAATTGCATCTGAAGAATCAAACACTTGCGACAGGCAATTTTGTGAGATCTTTTTATTTTTTTCCATAGGTTGGTATCCATTTTCATATCATAGCATAGCTTTGTTAGACTAATCTTCATATCAATTTCATCCATCCTAGATTAGATTCATACAGCTTTTCATCTCATTGCATCAAAAAATCCAAAAAAATAGATTAATTTGCATTCCATCTACATTGCTTTCAATCATTTAAATCCTTCGTTTAGCTGTTGCATTGTCACTAGTCTTGGTCTAATCTGAGAATACATACTCACACCTACTAGAAGGCAGTAAATCACCTAGTTAGGTTAGTTTCATTTATCTACAGATTTGAATTTTGCTAACCTCTAATGTTTTACTGAAGTGTTGTGTTCACAGCTAGGTACAATTTTCACACACACACTTATAGCTAAATTATTGAGTTAATAATTTATTGAGTGTTGGTTGCATTTCAATTGAATAAAAATTTCAAACCACACATATTTGGTGCCCACTGTGGGGCCTGAATCATATTTTGGTCCCATTTCTTGAAGGTTATTTTTATTTATTTTCTAAAACTGTGACAAATATTGCACCCGATAGTCAAGATTATCATAAGAAGCCCTTTTTCATCACATGCAATGGAAATTTTTATCATACAATAATATGGAATAAGGTGATTCATCACATTTAGTGTTGATTTTAATCATACAACACAATAAATTTGGATTTCATCACATGGCTATTTGAGTTTCATCATACGATAATATGGTGTTGACTATGTTTTATCGCACCAAAAATAGAGAGTGTTTTTTAGGGTCTAGTTTCTTGAATTTTTTAATTTTCATGTTTGGTTTGGTTTTGTCTTGGCCTTAAAATTCTATTTTGTAGGAAATAATTGGTTTTGTAAGTCATTAGAGAAGAAATTATCTCATCAAAGTCATCAACATTGCATCATTTTGAGACAACTAATGTGATGGGATTGTAGGATGCTTGTCAAATTCATATCTTGGGACTACTAAAGCCATTTTTTTTTAAGGTTTCCTTGGAGATTCATGAAAAAATTTTATATTCCTTAATTTGATATTTTTAGGCATCTAGCTTAACTAGGAAGGCTTATTTTCTTGTGATTAGTTAGGTAGTAGGAGAGTATGCTCTTCACCTCTTAGAGCTTGAATTAGAAATATTGACCTACTTGGTTTGTCACTTGCAAAACAATCTTGGGTAAATGAATATGTACTTGATATTCTTGGGAGAATATATGGAATAGGAGAGTATTCTCTTTTCCTTTGTGGAGAATTAGAAATTTATACCTCCATTAGCCTATCCATTTTATTTTCTCACTTACTTTTAGAGGGTCTGTCATTGAGGTAAAAATATCACAAGAATGACCCAAGTGGGACAAAGAAAAGCCATCTCATCCAACCCACTATAAAATTTATGCCTTGTAGGCCAAAACCACAAGGACATAGCTATTATCTATGTTGGGTCATTCATTTGACTAGAAGTGATGTAGGAGCATCTCGGGTCCTTGGCAATCCTGTGTCACCAAAAACATGTTTGAAGTTTTCTGTGTTACTTGGTTCCTTCTTTGACCGAGTTGGTTTGGTGTTGCTCAGTTTCCTTTGTTTACTGATGTTTGTCAATTATCTCTTCAGTGCTCATTGAATTTCCCTGGTGCTCGGTTATCCTTGTTTACCAAGTTATTTATTTTGGATTTCTGTTGAGGGTGACTCTTGCATTTATATTTGGTCATGGATTTAATGTTGGTATCTATTGTTGGGAAGTGTGTGGACCTAGATCTGGTCATTCCTTCCATTGATGGTGGATCTGAAGGTTGACTTGGTTCGGTAGCCTCTTGTATAAATGTAGTTGTTTGGTTAGAGTTTAGGAGTCAGTTCAGTTAGAAGATAGGAGATAGAAAATTAGAGATTGTTGGCAAATCCTCACATGTTGGATGACTTCTGTACTTGATTGTAATATTTGACCTAAATCAGGAAGGCCTTACAGCCTGGCATGTATGAATCAATTAAAGATAATATATGAAAGTATTTGAATTCTCTCTCACTATTATGTTTATTGCTTCTACATGTGATCTCTGCAAGGTGGATCTGGTTAGGGTGTTCCTTTGGCCCCTCTCCCCATTTATCCTTATGTCAGGTAGTATCAAAGTGAGGTGAGATCTGGATCTAGGTTTGCAAATCATGTTTGAGGGTTCCTTCTTGTCAAACCCTAGTTGAATTGTTGTGGGGTAGTAGATTGCGATCTGGCTTGTAATTGTAGAGGGTTTCAAGATGGTTAGTGGGAGGCGAGATGTGGATCCATGATTGGCAGACATGTTGAGGCAACTTGCTACTAGATTAGAAGCTATTGAAACAACCCAGAGAAGAGGAAGACATCTTGAAGATGCTAGTGATGATGAAATTGAGGAAGAACAAGTTGATGTAGAACCTACACCAGTGATGGATCAAGGTGAGGAAAGATTGTTGAAAGCTTTGACAAATCTAAAGTCTACACTACACTTAAATCCTACTGATTATAGTGGAAAATTGGATTCTGATGAATTGGTGGATTGGATCACCAGGATGTAAAAGTACTTTGAATATGAAAATTTACTTGAGGAAATGAAGGTAAAAATTGCAAGCACAAAATTGAAGAGTCATGCATCCTTGTGGTGGGAACATCTATAGTTGGACGGAAAGAGGAAAGACAAAGGCAAAATCAAGGAATGGAATAAAATGGTGAATGAATTGAAAGGGAAGTTCTTACCTTGTGATTATCAGATTAACCTAGCTAGGCAAATGAAAAGTTTGAGGTTAGAAAGATAGCTTGATAAAGGAATATATTGAGGAATTATATAGATTAGATATCAGATCTGGACATGATGAAGATGATGTGGAAAGAATTTCTAGATACCTGAATGGTTTGAGATTTTCCATCTAAGAAGAAATCAATTTGGTCAAATTGGAGAACATTGAAGAAGCTTATCAATTTGCATTGAAAGATGAGGATAAATTGAACAAGAGACATGAGAAAAGACAAAGAGGTAGAGGTGGTAGATTCCCTAGAGGAAGAGGTAGATCTTATGGTGAAAATAGTAGATTTGAACCTGAAAAGAAAACTCTGGATAAAGGAAAGATAGAGTGGAATGGTGAAAGTTCATCTAGAGGCATAGGCAGTAACTATCGAGGTGGTTATAATAGAGGTGGTTTACGAGGAACTTGTTACAATTGTGGAGAAGAAGTACATAGATCATTTGAGTGTACACATGCAATTAAGAAGGTTAGTAATAGTAGAAATGCTTTGGTGCAAGAAGAGTCACCGAATGAACCTGAGAAGGAAAATAACTTTATGGTAAGGAGAACACTTTGGAGTGAAAGTAATAAGGAAGATTTGGTAAGGAAAAGTTTTTTCAAGACCAGATGTAGAGTTTATGATAAAGTTTGGAAGGTAATCATTGATAGTGGTAGCTCGGAGAATCTAGCATCTAAGGAAATGGTCACAAAGTTGCAGTTGAAAAGGTTGGAACATCCGAAGCCTTATCAAATTTCATGGATCAAAGATGAGCATACAGTCTTGGTAAGTGAACAATGTTATGTGAATTTGAAAATTGGAAAGTACTATGATAAGGTGTTATGTGATATCATTCCTATGGATTGTTGTTATATTTTGTTGGATAGACCTTGGCAATATGATAGACATGCTATATATGATGCAAGATTGCATAAATATACTATTTGGGCTAATGGAAGAAGACAAATCTTGTTACCTTTGATGGAATAAACTATTAGTAATGTTTTCACATCTTTGAAAGTTTTCTTAATGGAAGGAAGAAAGTTTGTTAAGGATTTTAAGAAGAATGATGTATGTTTTGTTGTGATTCCTAACCAATCAAGTAAGAAAATAGAGGATAGTGTCCCTAAAGAAATTGATAAGTTACTCACTGAGTATAGTGAAATTATTTCTAATAATGTACCTGATGGTTTTCCACCAAAGAGAAGCATTGATCATTGCATGGATTTAATCCCTGAAGCTAGTTTACTGAATAAGGCACCACATCGGTTGACACCTACCGAGAATCAAGAATTGAACCGATAGATTCAAGAATTATTGCAGAAAGGTTTGATCAGAGAAATTTTGAATTCTTATGTAGTACCTATTGTATTGGCACCTAAGAAGAATGGAGAATGGTGAATGTGTACTGATTCTAGAGAAATCAACAAGATAACATTGAAATATAGGTTTCTTATACTGAGAATGGATGACATAATGGACAGTTTGACTAGAGAAAATTATTTTGCCAAAATTGATTTGAAAAGTAGGTATCATCAGATCAAAATCAAAGAAGGTGATGAGTGGAAGACTGCTTTCAAGATAAAAGAAGGTTTGTATGAGTGGTTGGTTATGCCTTTTGGTTTAACTAGTGCATTGAGTACTTTTATGATATTGAAGATTGAAGTTTTGAAGAAATTTTTGGGTAAGTTTGTGATTGTATATCTTGATGATATTTTGATATTCAGTAAGACCAAAGAAGAACATTTTTTGCATGTTAAACAAGTATTGCAGAGGTTGAAAGAAGAAAATTTGTTGATAAATATGAAAAAGTGTTCATTCATGAAAGAGGAAATTATGTATTTGGGATTTGTGATTTCAGTTGATGGTTTGAAAATGGATCCTTAAAAGGTTGAAGCTATTTTGAATTGGCCTACACTTGAGAATGCTAGTGAGGTAAGATCATTTCATGGTTTGTCAAGTTTCTACTAAAAGTTCATTAGGAATTTTAGTTTAATATGTAATTCTATGACTGAGACTATGAGAGGAGATAAAAGAGAATTCAAGTGGACACATGGAGCTGACAAAAGTTTTGAGACTCTAAAGCTAAAGGTTTTTGAATTGCCTATTTTGGCATTGCTTGATTTCAATAAAGTATTTCAAGTGGAATGTGATGCAAGTGGAAGTACAATTGGAGCTGTGTTGAGTCAAGAAGGTAAACTTGTTTCTTTCTTTAGTGAAAATTTGAATGATGCAAAAAGGAAATATTTTGTGTATGATCAAGAATTTTATGCTATTGTTCAAGCACTGAATAAATGGAGACATTATTTGATACTGAGTGAATTTTTGTTGTATACTGATCATAAGGCTTTACAATATTTGGGTAGTCAGAATAAGTTGAATCAGAGACATATGAAATGGGTTGAGTATTTGCAGAGTTATACATTTGTGATAAAGGATAAGAATGGAGTCACTAACCGAGTTGATGATGCATTGAGTAGAAGAAGATCTTTGATGACCGAGATGAAAATTGAAGTTCTTGGCTTTGATAACATGAGAGATTCTTATGAATTTGATCCTAATTTTTTTGAGCCATGGAGAAAGTGCAAAGAACCTATTCAAGATCAGCCGAGTACTAAATGGGAAGAATATTTTATTCAAGAAGGTATGTTGTTTAAAGGTATTTAGTTGTGTATACCGAGAGGAGAAATGAGAACTAATTTGATAAAGGAGAAACATAGTAGTGGTTTGGTTGGACATTTTGGTGTTGATAAGATATTGAATTTTCTTAAGGAGAAATACTTTTGGCCACAGTTACATAAAGATGTTCATAAATTTGTGAAAAGTTGTGGAATTTGTCAAGTTGCAAAAGGAGTAAGTTAGAATACTGAATTTTATACACCGATTTATGTTCCTAAGAAACCTTGGATTGACATAAGTATGGTTTTTTTCTTGGCTTACCGAAGACAGTATGAGGTGATGATTCTATATTTGTTGTTATGGATAGATTTTCTAAAATGGCACATTTTATACCTTGTAGAAAGACATCAGATGCAGTACATATAGTAGATCTTTTCTTTCAGGAAATTGTCATGTTGAGCATCATTTTTACATGAGAAAATGGCTAGGAATTTATGTGAGAAAATTCCCCTCTTGGAAGAGTGATGTGAATCAATCTCAATGTTCCTTCTAGGTTGGGTCTCAACTGCTTGGATAGCTCAAGTAAAGAAAAATGTGAATCTATTAACAAGGAGGCCTTTGCTGGTCCATATCTCAAGGAAGGATGCAAAACAAACTTCAAAATACCACAATGTTCCTCTTTTTTTTTGGATTTTCATATTTTAGAACAAAGCAATGTTAATCTAATTAATCTACTATAACTGATTTGCAAAGAAAGTAAGAGGTAGGGTAACAATAAATTAAAAGAAATTACTGAAAAGAAACTAATGGACATAAACCAGCATCACACTACTTTGCGAATTAAAAGACTGAGAAGATGAGGAAACCCACAAAATAGAGATCAGAATAAATCACAATCTTTAGCTAAGCAGGTGCAATCATCGACAGAAATGAACACAAATGTATGATAATCCAAAAATCATTGAATCACAAAACCACCACAGATGTGCACACATGTGAGACAAGTTTATCTTTAAAGCACCAAAAGAAAGATCTTCTCTACAATTAGTCACAACAAAGTAATATAACACTAGCAAACATCGAACTAAGAATCGCAGATTTAAACCATCACACAATTAATTGGCTCTTTGAAATAAATAAATGAGCAATTCACACATTCATAAATCTTGCAAAGATAGCAAAAAAATCACACTATGATTGAAGCACCACCTGTATGTATTGCATTAATGATAAATCTAACCCTCATTACATTGAGTTCTTACAATTTATAGAGCTATACACTCTTATTTTCGTAGCTAGGGTTTCGGCTACATCTAAAAAATGGAAATAAATTAAAACTACAGATTGCATGAAAGAAACTACCTCTGAAGAATAGTTAAACTACCCTAGCATAGAATTAAACCTTGTGCATTACAAAAACTAGAACAAATCATGCATAAAAAAGCTCAAAAGGAAGCTGGAACTCATGCAAGCTCTTGATGAAACTTCACGATCCTACCATTAATCCTTTGTTATAGCTTCTCCATGTGGACTCAACTAAAAGAGGCCCCAAAATCATGCAAAAATGATCCTACAAAGGAGATCCAGTTGACTAAAAAATCAAGTTTGAGATAACTAAAGTCAAGTGGTGGACGTGCCCTAAAAATCAAGGATCCCAATAGTTGCCCCAAAAAAATGAAGCTCCAAAAATGACTAAGTGTGGAGATGAACTTTCCCCAACTGTCGGGACTTTTAGACTTTTAGAGGCCGAAATACTTCTAGGGTTTGAATGCCAAAAATAAAGACCTTAAAAAATGGCTAAGTATTGAACAAGCTTTTACAAATTTTTATAATTTTGGAGGCCAAAAAACTAGGAAGGCCGAAAGGCTAAAAATCTCGAAGCTCAAAATTGGCTAAGTCCACAAAAATGTTTTTTCTCGATAAAAAATTTGGCTAAGTCCCAAAACTCCATGGTGGGTGAAATTTTAGGCTTTCAGACAGTGACACTCCCAGCAACCTCAAAACTCTGAAAGTCTACCAACACTTCTAGCATTTTAGATTTTTGAACAGCGAAACTCCACTAGCTCTGAAACTCTGAAAGTCCACCAACACTTCTATCATTTCAGGTTTTTAGACTGCAAAACTCCACCAGCTCTGAAACTCTGAAAGCCCACTAGTACTTCTAGCATTTTGGGTTTTTAGACAATGAAACTCCACCAGCTCTGAAACTCTAAAAGTCCACCAGCACTTCTAGCATTTTAGGTTTTCAGACTACGAAACTCCACCAGCTTTGAAACTCTAAAAGTCCACCAACACTTCTGGAACTCTGAAATATACTGCATCTTCAAAACTCCAAAATCTACTAGCAACTCTGAAGCTCTGAAATCTACCAGCAACTCTGAAAGTCCTAAATCTACCAGCACTGAAAATGGCTAACTGTTGAAATTCTCTGAACTTGTCAAAAATGAAGACTCAACATTTTGGAAGAATGTTGGGGTGAGCTCTTTAAAGCTTCTCTATCACTTCTTGGATTTCCAAAAATATTAGTACTCCCATGGATATCATCTTTCCTTTCTATTTCCTTTGTTTACTAGTGTTGGTCAGTTATCTCTTTGGTGCTCAGTGAATTTCCCTGACACTTGGTTATCCTTGCTTATCGAGTTGTTTATTTTGGATTTCTGTTGAGGCCCACTCTTGCATTTATATTTGGTCATAGATTTAATGTTGGTATCTATCATTGGGAAGCATGTGGACCTAGATCTAGTCATTCCTTCCATTGATGGTGGATCTGAAGGCTGACTTGGTTCAGTAGCCTCTTGTATAAATGTAGTTGTTTGGTTAGATTTTAGGAGTCAGTTTAGTTAGAAGATAGGATATAGAAAATTAGAGATTGTTGGCAGATCCTCGCATGTTGGAGGACTTATGTACTTGATTGTAATAGTTGGCCTAAATCAGGAAGGCCTTACAGCCTGGCATGTATGAATCAATTGAAGATAATATATGAAATTATTTGCATTCTCCCTCTCACTGTTGTTTTTTTTTCTTTCACATGCGATCTCTACAAGGTGGATCTGGCTAGGGTGTGAATTTGGCCCCTCTCCCCATTTATCTTTTCATCAAGAAGAATACACATGAGAGTAATGTGTAGGGTCAAGAGGTCTTAATCTTTCTTGCAAGACTACCTTACTTGAAGCACTTGTAGGGATATAGGCCTCAATTCCGCAAAGTGGAACTACAAGGGATAGTTTCAAATGGATGTCCTTACTAAACACTCTTGGTTAGAAACTAATCAAGTCACCTATGAAATTTTCCTAATCTTTGTGCAAGGATTGATCCAAGTGGACTTACCCAGATCACCTCAATATGACTCACCATATGTATTCCCTTAGATTATTTAAAGTATGAGTGTGGCATTTGGAGAACCATTGTGATATGAGCATTAAGTCTCTTCTTTTGATTCACAATGTACATAATCCTTAGAAAAGCCAACATCACTTAGTGTGAGGCAAAGGAATACCAAGTTTTGGACAAAGATTTTGATACTAGCCTTTGACCTTAGGTAGTTTTTGTTTGATGTGTTTTCGAATGTGTTAAGACCCATGGAAAACATTATGAACATACACTTGATTCTTTTGACATTATTACAATACCTCTTAGACTTCACAAGTGTTTGTATCCCCAAATTTGTTTTGTCCTTTGGTGCATTTTTTGGAGACTTTTGTTTGGCCACATCCTTTCTTACCTATAAACACATAGACTAGATTTAGGAACCCTAAGATTTATCACATACCTAAAGTCAAAACAATCTAGATTGGTCAAATTCCTCAAAAAAAGTGGCAAGTTGTCCTTTTCCTACATTCTATCATTTTCCTCAGCATTATATTGTACAACATGAGTATTTCAGTGCACCCATTTTTGTGCTTTATCACACAAAAAAATCCCTCCTTACCATATTATGACATGCAATTTAGAGTTTCATCATACCTAGTGTTGGAGTTTGTCATATGATACTATACCTGACTGGTCACTGGACCTGCATTGAATCCTCAAATCTTGATATCTTTTACTATTTGGGTCCATCCTAGCTTCTCTGTCATCTTGGTCAACAATTTACACCTCTAAAATCAGTATTTTCAATTGATTGAATCTTTTCTAGTAACTTGATTCATCTTTTCTCTTACTCTAAGATCTTGAAAAGTTCTCTAGCTCTTGTCTCAAATATCCTATCTTATTTGAAATAAAACCATGTTAAACATTGTCATAAGTTGCACTCCATAGGAATTCAAGCCCCATTCTTGGTACCTTGTACTTAGTTATTCCATCTACATCAAACTTGATTGCAAGTTTCACCTAGTAGGAATTCAGGCCTCACTCTCGATACCTTGCACCTTGTTTCAACTTTCTTTGTTACTTATTCTTGAGAACTAAGCTATCATTATCTGATCTTCTGACACTAGCTTATTAGCCTTTTTTCTATCAGATTTTCAATCTCATCTTCCATGCTAGTCACAACTCAAAGCCAATACCAAAATGCTATAGCTGATCTAAAAGGGAAAGTTGTTGAGGAGATCCCAAGATAATCCTTTCATGGGGAACCTTTTCTTCAAACATCGGTCTACCAGTCAATCCACTTTACCTACACTGAGTATCATGATCAAACCAACATGTCAACCTATGATTGGAGAAACCACAATAAACATGATTCTGAGTCTTCTTCTAATGAAGAATGCACAGAAGAGGAAATTTGAAAATGCCAAGAAGATAAGCACTTCCATAAAGTAATGGAGGCTATCACGACTGAGGACATAGATAGATACTTCATGCATCTTGCCTTTATGGGTGTAAAGCTTCCTCTTGATTTTGATGTGGATGGCTTTCTACAAAAAGAGGAGGAATCTCCTCTTACAATCCTTAACAAACAAATCCATTATTTGCAATGTGATCTCTCACAACTTAGAGAGGAAAAGGACCAATCATTAAACAAGTACTCACTTGAAACTATTTATCCTTTCCCCTTTAACAAAGGCCTTTATATGTCACCCTTTTCACCTAAGGTGGAAATTTCTAATTATGATAAATATGATGGAAATAGAGATCCCCAAGACCATGAGAGAGAATTGTGTGTTCTTAGTATGGATTTCATGCATGAAAAAAGCTACCTCATGCAACTCTTTCCTCGGAGTCTCAATGGTGGTAAAGATATGGGTTGGTTCACCTCATTTTCCCCTAGCATAAATACCTTCGATGAGATTGTACAAAAGTTCATCGAACATTACTCCTATAATATTTCTCACACTATTACCATTCTTGACCTATGCAACACAAAGAAACATTTTGGGGATCCCTTCATTACATTCCTTTAGTGCTAGCAAAGGATTTTTTCTAGATACCCTCATCAAATTCATGAGCCTAAGAAGATTGATATATTTATAAAAACTTTGGTCCTAGAAATGAACTATGCATTGCAAATGAAAACTTATACCTCATTTGACAAATTGGTTGAGATTTCTATTCATATAGAAGACACCCTTGCTTAAAAAGGAGAAATTACTATGCAGCATAAAGAACATAAATATTCTCCTAACAATCAGCATAACATGGATAAGCATAAGTTCTAAACCAAGACCAAAGACATTGTCAATTATAGAATTGTGCGTACAACTTCTACATCTACCTCTAGAAAACCTAAGGAGTCAGCTTTCAACCTCTCTGCTAGCATTCAAGTAGCAAAAGCTAACAAGAGCACTCAATCAAGTTCTAAACTTGAAAGTAACAAAGATAGACTGTGTATCCCTCATCCTAAATGAAATTCCACTCCCCTTGGAGATTAGTCACTTGAGTATTCTCTAAAGATACTTTTGACTACTAAGATCATCATATTGTCTGACAATTCTAAACCTTAAGATCCTGATATTATGCCTAAGTGGTGGAAAGATAACCACTATTGTGATTACCATCGCAATAAAGGCCACAAAACTAATGATTGCATAAAGCTAAAATATTTAATCCAGGATCTAATTGATAATGAGACAATTTTTATTGATCCCCCTCAAACGAACATTGACCACAAGGCCTTTAAAGAGCCTTTTCCTAAATATGAAAAGGGGTAATCCTATAGGCCAAAAGATAACAAGGTAAGTTACACTTGTTGAATTTAGGTGTGGAAATGTAAGTACTAAGAGGGGAGGGGTGAGTCAGTACTCTAAAACACTTTGAAACTTTTCTTCACATTCATTTACTGATTCTTTAACATTTGCATGCATCACATGAAATAAATAAAATATGTAATAATCAACACATAACACAATATTTTGCTATCACAGAAATCCTTATTAGATGATAAAAAATGCAGTGGGGATGACACCCACAAGACTTCACTACTGCATAATAAAGTTTCTCAGTTAGAGCTAAAATTTTTAGCTATTTCTGATAGCTTACCCTATTAAGATTATTAACCTAGTTAAGAGCTCTAAAGACTGCTAATTCTACTCTATTAAGAGATTCCACAACTCTAATCTAATAATTGTACCTAGGTAAATGATTTACAATTAAGATATGTTAAGATCTACTCGGTTAAGAGACTTAAACAATTCTAATTACTCCTTAATTAGTAACAATAAAATTTATTTCAAACTTGCATCAACAAATTCTATTTATACTCTATGTGCTCATCAGGTCATTACCTCATACTATGTATCCTTCACACTATCAATTCAGTACTCGGTAGCTCTTAATCTCTGACTATTCCTTAATATTATGTTACTTAGTAGCTTCACTATTGAGTCACCTTATGCTATGATCTTCTTCATATATGAAATCTCCAATTTCTCTTCATGCATGCATATGCCACCAATTTGATCTTCATGCTCTGATCATCTTATATACAAAATTCAAGCAGTGCTAGATGTTCTAGAATATTCATTTCAAGTGGTGCTAGAATTGGGTACACTTCCAATGTATATTTCATGTTTAATTCTCATTGGCTAAACATACCTTTTAATCATGTATAACCATTATATTTCAATCTGTAATGTTCTACTATATGATCTCCTTGAGATTGGTAAATTGTTCCCTAATCGATGTTCAAGTTCAATGTACTTAGAAATCTTCTGGTGTTAGCCTTTTCTTCTCGGTAACACATTTTCTTTAACTTGGTAACTACCTTCTCTTTGTTGGAAACTACAATTGAAGCAATTGTTGGATTTTCATTGATGTTAAACATTAACTGGTAAGATTGTTGCTATCTAAGAAAGTACTATATCTATTTGATTATTGAGAAGGATTAGGGCAAGGTTGATAACAATAGCACCTAAGGAAAGGTTGATTTATCTTGATACTTCAATGAGTACTTGATTATGTGGCACAATGATAAGATAATTTATTTCTTTTCCAAGTAAGAAGGAAGACTAAACAAGTAGGCTTAACCAAGCAAAAGAGAAGAAATCTAGTTTAAGCCTAGTGATGTTAGTGTCGACCAAGCCAGTATATGCTGAGTAAATTCAGTGTTGACCGAACAATAGTTAATTGCCAAGGAAGACAACATTAGCTAAGGAAATAGTTTCAGTGGTGACCGGGCTACCTAGTGAAGACTGAGGAGTTGAACACAGTATTGACCAAGTGTCAGTAATTTACATTTGAGGAAGAATTTAGATTCCTAGCTAACATAGTTGAATTCTTGGATTATGTAAATCATGTTGACTTTATTTATCGATTGTATGGAAGCATTTAATACACTATAAACTATTTTATTGTAAATCCATAAAGAGAATTGAGATGTTTCTAGAATGATGGATGAAGAACATAAAGTTGGAAGGATTCGATGAATCTGACCTAACCCTAAGATCTACAAAGTAGATTAAGTGGAAAAAGTTGGATCGACCTAATTGAGGAAGTATTAAGGAAACCTAAGCATGAGGTTGAGAAGAGAGAGGATGTTGGAGTTGTTGTTATTGACTGTATAAGTAGAAAAGGCTAAAGGAAAAGGAGTTGTGATTGCTTGAAGGGATTTCTGAGTCGATCAGTGATGGAGATGGAAATAGATCACAGTCAGTAAGCCAGCATATGTGTATGGAATTGGATCTATTATTTGCAAAGTGAGTTGTACATGTTTTCAGATCAAACACTGTTGTTACTTTCTAACCACTGTATTAGTTTGAAATCCTTTAGCAAGGTTGACCTAACAGTCATTTGTATAAATCCTTTGAACAAGGTTGCATTCTAATGAAATATATGTAATTCCTATAACAAGGCACACTTCTAACAAAGTGGTTGAAATCCTTTAACCAGGTCAAACCTGATAGTGTATTTGTAACCTTTGATAGGGTTGTCTTTCCATAGAGCTCGCTTCAGAAGAGTGAAAATATCAGTAACATGTTACAAAGTGGTTTTTTCCAAATTGGGTTTCCACTATAAATCTTGGTGTTAATGCTTGTGTGAATGTTTTGGTTTGAACATTTATTTGTTTTTCAAATTAAATACTATTGGATAGTGGACTACACTATTATATGTTTCTGTTATGTATTCAGTAATGACCGAGTAGTTGTTGGTTGTTAGATCTTGTTGAAGAATTTTGAAAGTTTATTTATACATCTGGACCCAAGAACAACTGATTCACCCCCCCCCCTCTCTATTGTTCTAAATCATATTAACAATTGGTATCAAAGTTGTTGGTGCTTACAAAGAACAAGTTTAAAGGTACTTGAAGTAAATGATTAGGATGTATAAGAAGGAGGTACCGAAGCTAAATAAGGAGAACTTCCCTGCATGGCAGAGTCTGATGAAACTGCATCTAGCCGTTATTGGTGATTTAGCAAAGTAGTATGTTGAGCATGACTATGTTACACCTATTGCACCTTTGACTACTGAGGAGATGAGAGCTAAACAAGAGCATAATCAAGCAATGTTGGAGATTGCATCTTCCCTAAGCTATCCTAAATTTGAAGACATTAAAGATTGCACTAATGTAAAGAAAATATGGGACACTCTTGTAAACATCTATGGTGGTGACATAAATGTACTAAGGGAAAAAGTTGAAAGCCTAAGAGGGAAATTTGATGAAATGAAAATGCAAGAAGGTGAGAATATTGCTCAATATTGTGGTAGAATAAAAGAAGTTGTAAATGCTATTAGAGGAGCTAATGGAACTATTGAAGATGAAACTATTATTGGAAAAGTTTTGAGAAATTTGCATCCTATTTATGCCATCAAAATTTTAGCAATTCAAGAATCTAGATGTAACCCTGGCAATGCTCTTACTTTGGAAAGTCTTGTTGGTAAGCTTAATGATTTTGAGCTTTCTAACTATGATAACTTCACTGTTGCTAATGTTGAATCTACATTTAAGTCATGAATGGTTCTGAGTAAGTCAAAGAAAGAAAAAGAAATATGCATCAGTGAGAGTGAAAGTGAAAGTGACACATCTGATGAAGAACTAGAGGATCTTGAAGCCCTTATGGCCAGAAGATTGAAAAGGGGAAAAGGAAAGTATAATAAACTCCCTATCATATGTTTCTCATGTAATAAAGTTGGTCATATAGCTGTAAGATGTCCTAACAGGGATGACAAGGATGAGGAAAGAGATATCAAGCATAAAGACAAAAGAGAAGACAAAGGTTACCAAAGGTACAAGGACTACAAAGGAAAAGGTAAGAAATCTTGCTATATTGTTGAAAACAAAACTGACACTGATAGTGATAGTGATGATTTTGAAATTGAAGTAGTCTATTTTTTTAATTATGGAAAACAAGTTATAAATGGGGCCCTGAAACCCTTACAGAACTAAAAGTATAACATAGATAAAGCATTTAAAGTAGCAACAACAGAATAGCCACAACCTAAACAATAGCCCCCCACCAGAAAGCAAGATAAAACTAGAAAAAGAAAATAGGGAAGTAGAACAAAAAAACCCAGGAAAGGCCCAAAGCCAGGAGAACAGCTCAGGCAATTTCTCTAAGAATCTCCACAGCATGAATCTCCAGCTCTGACACCCTTCCAGCCACCTCCTTAAGATCTGAAAGATCTTTATCAGGTTCCTAAGTGTCCTTTTTCATGGTGCTGGATCTAGTCCTCTTCCTTGGACCTTCCTCAGGAGACTTATCTTTTCCACTGTTTGGAGACTGGTCTTCCTCCTTACTGCCCCTGTGTTCCTCAATTTTGTTAATCAGCACCTTTATGTTGTCATTAGAAGCTTTAAGAATATTATAGCTTTTCTCAACAATTTTCTACAAGGTGCTATGAAAGATGAGTCTAATGAGGATGATAAAACTACACTGATATCCTATGTGAACAAAAATGATAAGTGGATTATTGATAGTGGTTCCTCACACCACATGACTGGTGATAAAAGTAAGTTTGATACCTTAGATCATTACAAAGGTAGAAGTGTTAAATTTGGTAATGATGCACCATGTCTTATTAGAGGTAAAGGATTGATTAAGCTGACTGATAAGATCACTTGTGAAAATCCTTATTGGGTTGAAGGTCTTAACTATAATCTGCTAAGTGTTGCACAGCTTAATAGCATTGGCTACTAAGTGGAATTTCATCATAGGAAGGCCAAAATAATTGATGCCACTGGTGAACTAATTGGAAGTGGAGAACATACAAGAGGTAATTTGTTCTATCTAGACCTATCTAAAGAGACATGTATGATTGCACAACTTGATGACATATGGTTATGGCATAAGCGGCTATGTCATGTTAACTTTGAGAATCTGGTAGAAATTAGTAAAAAGAAGAAAGTGAGAGGACTGTCGAGATTGAAGAAACCTGAGAATGTAATGTGCAAACAATGTCAGTTGGGTAAGATGACAAAGTCTAGTTTCAAGAGCAAGACTTTTACTTCTGAGAATGCTTTAGATTTGGTTCATAATGACCTTTGTGGACCTATGGGTGTACAAATCTATTGTGGTTCTAGATATTTTATTCTATTTGTTGATGATTACACCAAAATGATGACTGTAATGTTCTTAAAAGAAAAATATGATACTTTTCATTTTTTTAAGTGGTATTTGGCTAAGGTTGAAAAGGAGACAGGTAGGAACCTAAAGTGTTTGAGATCTGACCGAGGTTGAGAATTCATATCCAATGAGTTCAATCTATTTTGAAATGATAGAGGAATCAAGAGATAGATGTCTGCACCTAGGAAACCTCCACAGAATGGTATAGCAGAGAGAAGGAATATATCTATCATGGATTGTCCAAGGACACTGATGATTGAGAAGAATGTTGCACAAAAGTACTAGAGAGAAGCTGTAAGTACAACTATTTATACCCTTAACCGAGTACAGATCAAAAAAGGTACAAATATTACACCTTATGATTTGTGGCATGGGTATGCACCTAATGTAACGTAATTTAGAATTTTTGGGAGAAAATGCTATATACTAAAAGACAATAGGAATGGAAATTTGATGCTAAAAGCGATGAGGACATATTCCTAGGTTATTCCACAAAATGAAAAGCTTAAAATTTTTTGAACTCTAACACTAATAAAATTGTGGAAAGTGTAAATGTCAAAGTTGATGAGTATGTAGAGAAAAATGAACAGGAAAGCAAGAGAGAACCAAAAGATTATAGATCTTTTGTATATATAGAAGAAGGAGAGGCAAGTGAAAAACTTATACCTAATGTAGAGTCTCAGGTAAGAAATGTCAAGCATTAGGGAAACAATTTCGAGTGACAAGAAGAACATGTAGGAGGATGTTGTCAAGTATTAGGAAGACGTTGTCGAGCATTCAGAAGCTAAATCTGATAATCTTGTTGGTGAACTTGAAGAGCAAGAAGAAAGGAGAGAAGAACCTATTTTGGCACAATATGTAAGGAGACATCACAAGCCTGAACAAATCATTGGATAGAAAGAAACTAGAATTGTGACCAGAAGCAAGTTAAGAGACCCTACATGTTTGTTGTGTGAATCCGAGCCTGAGACAACAAGGGAGGCACTAGAAAATGAAGACTGGATTCAAGCCATGAATGAGGAGATAGACCAAATAAAGAAGAATGATACCTGGACTCTGGTGCCAAGACCAGAAAACAAAAATGTCATTGGAACAAAATGGGTGTTTAGAAATAAGTTGAATGAACATGGACAAATCAAAAGGAACAAAGCAAGGCTGGTATGCAAAGGCTACACATGAGAAGAAGGAATAGATTACGGGGATACATTTTCCCCTGTAGCAAGATTGGAAGGAGTAAGAACTCTACTTGCATATGCTTCCTATAATATTTCAAGGTATACGAAATGGATGTTAAGTCTACATTTTTAAATGGTATATTAGAAGAAGAAGTGTACATTAAACAACCTAAAGGATTTTTTGATCCAAATAAGAGACACATGGTTTGGAAACTGAATAAGGCACTATATGGATTAAAGCAAGCCCCCAGAGCATGGTATGAGAGGCTGCACAACTACCTAATAAAGATTGGATTCTCAAGGACAAATGACACCAGCAATCTGTACATGAAAGATGAAGAAGGTAAAGGAATCTTGTTGGCTAAGATTTTTGTAGATGATATTATATTTGGTGGACAAGATGCCCTGTGTAAGAAATTTTCAAATGAAATGCAAACTGAATTTGAAATGAGTATGTTTGGGGAGATCAAATTCTTTATTGGTTTACAAGTATATCAGATGGAGAAAGGTATTTTCATTACCCAGTCTAAATATGTTCATGAGACACTAAAAACCTTTGGTATGGAGGATTCAAGGCCAATAAGTACTCCCATGGCTACTGGACAAAAATTGTCTAAAAATGATGATGCTGTTGAAGTAAACCAGACTTTTTATAGGTCCATGATTGGAAAACTATAGTATGTTGTTCACAGCCAACCAGATATTGCTCTAGTAGTTGGGATTGTGGCAAGATTATCTGCCAATCCTAAGGAAACTAACATGATGGTTGTAAAAAGGATAATGACATATTTGAAAGGGATTGCAGATTATGGACTGTTCTACAAGAAGCATGAAAGATTTGAACTGAGAGTGTATACTGATGTTGATTGGGCAGGAAATGTGGATGATAGAAAGAGTACTAGTGGTGGAGCTTTCTTTCTTGGACAAAGATTAGTTTCCCGGACAAGCAAGAAACAAAATTGCATTTCCCAATCTACAGTTGAAGCCAAGTATGTAGCTACAACAGTGAATTGTTCAAACTTGGTATGGATAAAGTAATTGTTGGTAGGCATGAAAGAAGAAATCATTGAACCAGTTTTCATTTACTATGACAACACAAGTGCTATCAACATATCTAAGAACCCAGTGATGCACACAAATACCAAACACATCACCATCAAGTATCATTACTTGAGGGAATTGGTACAAGATAAAGAGGTCAGAATGGAATATGTGAACACAAAGGAACAACTAGTAGACATATTTACTAAAGCTTTACCTAAAGAAGCTCATGAATATTTGAGAGGAAAATTAGGGTTTCTTCCCCTAACTGAGGCTTCCTAGTTAAGCTAGGAGCACTGCATCAAATGTGTTGCAAAGAGTATCTGACAAATTGATGCAGAGAAAGATCACACTTTAGGAGCAGCCTAGAGTTGTGAAAAGTACAACAAAGCTGATAATCAGTCATAAGAAAAGATGACAAAGGGAGAAATATTGTTATTGAACTAACAAGATGACATCTACATCTAAAGGATGTATATTTTAGTTGTTTCTTTGGCATTATTTTCAAAGAGGGAGATGAATAAGATGAAAACACATAGTGATATTTCATGGAAGATCAAGTAAGAGGGAGAAATTCAGAGGAAAGGAACTAAGTAGAGATCAAGTGGATGTTATTGTGTGGATGGTCATGTAAGAAAGGTGAATTAATTCTAAATCAAAATGAAGCTAAGGATATTATAAATATTTCTGATGGACAGATAATTTTTGGATTGGTTGGTGATTCATGTGTTATTCATATGGTGTTGCCATCAATGCCAAAGAGGGAGATTGTTCAAAACTACAATTGAAGCAATTGTTGTATTTTCATTTATGTCAAACCTTAACTGGTAAGACTATTGATATCTAAGAAAGTACTATATCTATTTGATTGTTGAGAAGGATTAGGGAAAGGTTGATAACAATAGAACCTAAGGAAAGGTTGAGTTATCTTGATACTTCAATGAGTACTTGATTATGTGGCACAATGATAAGATAATGTATTGCTTTTCCAAGTAAGAAGGAAGACTAAACAAGTAGGCTTAACTAAGAAAAAGTGAAGAAATCTAGTTTAAGCCGAGTGATGTTAGTGTCGACCAAGCCAGTATATGTCGAGTAAATTCAGTGTTGACCAAACATCAGTTAATTGCCGAGGAAGATAGTATTAACCAAGGAAATAGTTTTAGTGGTGATCGGGCTACCCATTGAAGATCGAGGAGTTGAACACAATATTGACCGAGCATCAGTAATTTACATTTGAGGAAGAATTCAAATTCCTAGCTGACATAGTTGAATTCTTGAATTATGTAAATTGTGTTGACTTTATTTATTGATTGTATGGAAGCATTTAATGCACTATAAACCATTGTATTGTAAATCCATAAAGATATTTGAGATGTTTCTATAAGGATGGATGAAGAACATAAAGTTGGAAGGATTTGATGAATCTAACCTAACCCTAAGATCTACGGAGGAGATTAAGCAACAAAATTTGGATCGACCTAATTGAGGAAGTATTAAGGAAACCTAAGCATGAGGTTGAGAAGAGAGAGGATGTTGGAGTTTTTGTTATTGACTGTATAAGATGAAAAGGATGAAGGAGAAGGAGTTGTGATTTCTTGAAGGTATTTCTGAGCAGATCAGTGATGGAGATGGAAATAGATCACAATTAGTAAGCTAGCATATGTGTATGGAATTGGATCTATTATTTGCAAAGTGAGTTGTATGTTTTCAGATCAAACACTGTTGTTACTTTCTAACCATTGTATCATTTTGAAATCCTTTAATCAAGGTTGACCTAAAAATCATTTGTATAAATCCTTTGAACAAGGTTGCATTCTAATGGAATGTATGTAAGTCTTATAACAAGGTGCACTTCTAACAAACAGTGTTGAAATCCTTTAACTGGGTCACACCTGACAATGTGTTTGTAACCTTTGACAAGGTTGGCTTTTCATAGAGCTCACTTCAGAAGAGTGAAAATATCAGTAACATGTTACAAAGTGGTTTTTCCCAAATTGGGTTTCCACTATAAATCCTAGTGTTAATGCTTGTGTGAATGTTTTGGTTTGAACATTTCTATGTTTTTCAAGTTAAATACTATTGGATAGTGGACTGCACTATTATATGTTTCTGTTATGTATTCAGTAATGATCAAGTAGCTATTGGTTGTTAGATCTAATTTGTTGAAGAATTTTGAAAGTTTATTTATACATCTGGACTTGAGAACAACTGATTCACCCCCCTCTCTATTGTTCTAAATGATATTAACACTCTTCTCAATTTCGTGCTCAGTATAACTTGGTTCTCAGTTCTTGGTTATGCCTTGCTTGGTGCCTATACTTGCTTCTTCTTTACCAAAATTCCCTATTTATTTATTTCTTTTACTTGAATGCTTTCTCTACCTTACTGACTCATCTTTTCTTCCATACCGAATGACTTTGACAAACATAATAACTTCCTCATAACTAATGACAAAAAAATTAACTCTTAGGAGTATCAATCTTCCCCTTTGGCATTAGTTTGGTATGTTTTTAAAAAAAACTTCAAAATCTTCAAATTCATTAAAAATACATCTTCAAAATTATGTCCTTTATTTCTCTTCCTCGATAAAACCTATTACTCCCCCTAAAGTAATAACTCTGGTACATATCCATACTATATACATAAACTTTCTCTTTTATATATATATTCATCATATTCCCCTTTGTATGTATTCCCCCTTTTTACTATGTATATATTCCCCCCTTTTTTAAGAAAAATGCCAAAATACTTACTTCTTAAATCCAGTTTAGAATCTTGTAAAAAAAGCCTTTATACTGCTCTTGTGCATCCTTGAATGATTCTTTACAGGTGTCCTAGAGTGTCTGTAACACTATTATCTACTCACTGATATCAGTTGTAAGACTAACCATGTTTTCCATATCACTTACATATGGTGTACTAACTAAGTCTTTAGCCTTCTGAATTTTCTTCTGCAGTGATTCAATGTTTGGTAGCAAAATTGTTTGGAGTTCTAGTAGATCCATCCTGATCTGGTTCTCCTCTTTTCTTAATTCAAATTGCACTCCCATCAAGTTCTTCATCTTCTCATAGTATTCTGCGATTATCTTTGGCTCGGTGGAAATCTTTGATAATAGCTTGGTGTGCTCTTTTTCCACATTACTATATTTTTCCTTAATTTCCTTTGTAAAATTTGAAAATAAAAAAACCTTTTGAAATATAGAAAGAATGGATTTCATTTCTTGTTCTAATGTAGTGCTTAGCTCTGAATGAGTTACCTTGTCTAATGAAACTTATTGAAGAACTTCTTCAATCACCTTGGTCTCCATATCTTTCTTGTGAACTTTCAACATATACGTGGTTGTGTCAGTTCCTACTTGATTGATCTGGCTAACAAGTTCTTTCAACTGACTATATATTTCTCCTTTCTCATTGATTGTTTCCTCGGGGACAATCTCATTAAAAATTCTCTTTATTTTCTCCAACACATTTGTTTTCTTCTTTTTGGCTAGGAGCTTATCTCGTGTAGCTTTCCTTTTCAATAAGTCACCAAACTCAGAGAGTTCCTAAGGGCTCATGGTTGTATAGTCAACCTTCAGTATAACTATAACCTAATTGATATCAACTTCTTTTTCTTCTTTTCTCTTCTTAGATTTTCACTTTGAAATTGATGCCTTCTTTGCATCTGATTGAATTGAAGTCTCATTAGTTTTAGCTTCCTTCTCCTTCTTTTGCTTCTCTTTTATTTCTTCCTTCTTTTCTTGTGTTTCCTCTTTCTTTTCTTCTACCTTTTCTTTGTCTTTCTCTGGTTCCTTCTCACCTATAGTCTTAGTGGGGGTCACCGAATCTATGTTCTAACCTTGATTTGATTTGGTTTCAATAGTTTTCTCCTCGGTCTCTTTTGGTTCATTAAATTTTGCTAGCTCGGTAGGAGTCTCGGCATCTATAGGTGCAACCTTAGTCACCTCTATCTCCAAAAAATCTAAAGAATAATTATAGGCCCTTTTGTCAATAATCTTGTAGTACCTGAATCATCTATACCCATAGCTTTTGATTCTATGACCTCAGGTGCCATGATATTTTCATCTTATTTCACTATTTCATCAAGATCTTGTTCGCTAATGTATTCTATAATTAACTCTTCCTAATTAGTTATCATTAAAACTAGTTTGGATTTATCCTCCTGAACTATTATACCTTCAATTGTTGGTTGGTCAAAGGAAAAAATATTTCTCCAAAGATCATTGGTATCTTTTTGTACTTCTAATTGACCAATGATTATACTTAAAGTTATTCCCTTTACCATAAATATTGTTGAGTATTCTTTCGGTGTGTCTTTTATTCCCCTCTTTGTCAAGTCTGGTACTATAATTATAAGTGATCTCTCTCTCATCTCTTTTTTCAAAAGCAAGGGCATATTGCCATCTGGCATCTATTTTATGATATAGTTCTCCTTCTAAATATTTTTCCACTTCAACTGATCTCATCCTAAATTTGTGTAGTGTGGTAATAACTATTTCTTAAATTCTATCATTTTCATCATCAATCCTTGTATCATATTTTAATTGTTCCATAACCTTTAGTCCACCATAATTTTCAAGTGTCTTGAGCATATCATCAAGACTTTTCAATTTCTTTCTCAGTACAACTTTGAATTATGATAGGCCATCTTACTTAGTATCACTCTCCTTTAGCAACTTTAGTTTTCTTCTTGGTCTTCTAGTGGCCTTATTTTCTCTAACATATATTTTTATCTTCGCAGTTTTAGCTTCAACTTTCTTCTTTCCTCTTGGTGTAGAGGTAGACCTTGTAAATGGTCTTACACCAGTAGGACTAGGGGTTTCTTTCTTAGCTTTTAATTTCTTCCCCTTTATTTCTAGAGGTTCAACAACTTCCTCAACTTCATCATCATCAACAATACCTAAACTCTCAGATAAAGCACTAATCATCTTACCTTTTTTTCGTATAGCTTTCGCTATCAATATATTTTCTCTTATCTTTTCCTTAACCTCTTCATAGGTTCCATACTGAGTTGAAATTCTATCAACCGGTTTCTCCAATAGTCCTTTAATATGTACATTAGCTATATCTATATTCATTTCATATCCCATCAGTGGTAACCACTCTATTCTAGTTTCTAATGCCCTTATGATACATACATCCATATCAATTTTAAAACATAATTCATCTTTGTACTCTTCCACTAATTGAGGTGGAATCCTATACCTCTTATGCATTCTAGATTGGAATTTACTAAAATAATCATCCGTTATAACACTGAAATTATCACCCATTCCTTGAATAAATTCACTAATTTGATAAACAATGGTTTTGTCTGCACTCCATATGACTTCACTGACTATTGGAAATGAGTTTTGGAAGTAAAAGAATATACATACCAATGGTGGTCCAAATTTCAATGTGTTTAACTTTTCCTTCTAAATGGTATTCATGTTGTCACCTAGTTGTTTCAGTAATATCTTGCATAAGTCAATCTTCATGTCCTTTTTCACAATTTTGTAGGCAATGTCCATAGCTCTATAGGATACATTGTCTACCCAAGATTATTGGAATATCTTATATGATATGATGTTTGATGCAAATTTCAGTTCGTGGTCTTCAACAATAGAAATATTTAGGCCTCTTCCATCCCATTTAGCTTTTTTAAACACACATAATTTGTTCTTATCTATCTTCTTATAGGCCCTCGGTCTATCACCGACCTTAAATCCAATTAAAATATGTAAAACATCCTTTGTTATCTTAATCAGCCCTTCAAGCCACATAAATGATCATGAAATCTACTCAGTACGATTCTCGTCCACTCGTGTTTGAAGACTGTCGGTGCATACATTGCATGAACCAAACCCTTGGTCTGCAAGTGTGTGTAACCTCTCTTTAGATTACCATTAACACACAAGTTCTTATAGGATGTATCAATTTATCCTTGAGCAATATCTTTATTCTTGTAGTGAATGAAGGTGCAGACGTCTTCAATCAAAATAACTCTTGGTGGGATCAAGGATAGGGCTCCAATTTTATCAACTTCCACAACAATGGAAGGTGGAAGCTTATACTTTAGATTTACTGGGTCTATCTTCTCAACTACCTTTTGGTTTCTAAAACTTAGGTGCCATTGATCTCAAAAATAGTTTGACAAATACTAGGGTTCAAGTAGAATAGCCAGTAGAATCTCTTAATTCAACTTGGTGAACAATAGAAATACCTCAAATATTCTTGCAGATGTTTGGAATGCTCGACTAAATGCTCAAAATTTCTCTTTGATCTCATCTCTACCAATGTTCAAATGTGCTTGCAAGAATTTAAAGTAAAAAATAAAGTATCATGCCCTCTATTTATAGTTTTTCCTTTAGGTTAGGGCTTCCAATGGCTATAAGATGCATTTAATGCTTCTTACCTAACTTTATTTTACCATTATTCAAACTACACCTTGCTTCACCAAATGCAACAAAATAACTCAAATACTTTACTGATCAACATATGAAATCACAAATTCGCAACTAATATCAAAATGCATCTTAATATGTTGATACCCAAATCTTTTCACTAAATCTAGGAACTGATTTAAGATAAACTTTAGTTTATCAGATCCTATTCATACCTTGAACAATTAAGTGAAGATAGGTCCACCTGATCTAGAGGATGTGGTGTCATCACTAGCTCCCAATTCTATTCAATCATATTATGAATTTATTCTCCAAGTCTTATTCATTTGTTCTTGGATTTCATCAATGTTTACTAGAGTATTTTCACTCGGTAGAATCCTTGTTTCAGTACCTGCATGTTGGCAATTTGGCTAAATAGGATATCAAAATGTTTTCATTATGGCAAAATATACTCAGTATGAAGATAGCATAACAATTGGATGCAGTCTTGTATGAGCACACTAGAAAATTGTCTAAGTACAACAATGTTTACCAATCTAATGGGAGATAGTTTTGATTAGCGATATTCATAGAAGAAGGTTCAATGCATGTGCACTTGAACATGGATCATTATATGTATATCAAAGCCACATATGAGAGTGAAAGTATGTATGGCATGTACGGAAGATGATATTAAAGATTTACAGAGCCAGTGTTGAGCTAACCTGAACAGAGCAGAAGATAAAATATGATCATAATAAGTTAAGGGATTTTTTTATTATCAAAATAATGACTTAACTATGTAGGGATTGTATGTGACTGAATGTGACCTCTAAATCAGGCACAACACAACATGGTCATTATTCACTTGATAGAATTTGGGAGAGAGTATGAAGAACTCAATCCAAATTCCATGGTGAGGCGACCTGTTGCCTCCTATGTGAATGGGGTGTTTGAATACTCTCAGAATGAGAGCCAACAGCCGGGAGACCAATTCAACAATGGAGGATTTGAAAGAAAATAAAGATGAGCAAGATGAAACTAAGCTAAGAATGGATGCAATTAATCTAGAAAACTTTAAAAGAAATATGAAATGCAGATTTTTAGTTGATTTTGGAATAAAAATGATCTTAGACTAAGAACAAGTAAGCAAATTTAATCTAAATGTGAAATGCCATTACACTAATATGAGAAATTAAACTAGATAATGCAATAAAAGAGCTTTGAAAATAATGAGATATGAGACTAAAAAAAAAAATGCTATAGTAAGGATGCTCTCAAAAATTGCCCCCTTGAATGAGAAAAAGAGGTTCATTAAATGGAACAAGCCAGAAGAGGAATGAAGAGTTTCTTGATTTGAAACTCCTGACTCTTCATTCCCCTTTGAGACAAAAAAGGTATGAATTATTTAATTAAAAGAATGAAATTTGCCACATGTGGGGACTGACCTTTCGAGTAATTTGAATTATTAAATTCAAATAAAGAGGTGTCCATTCAATTAACTAAATATTTATTAATTCCTTTCAAGGGTATTTAGCTAAAGGGGGTGGAGTTTAATTTAATTAAAAGTACTTAGGACTTCATAATTAAATTAACTTATCATAGAGATTATTTAGCCAAATAAAGTCTAGGACTTAGGAATTATTTTAGCATTTGATTATTGCAATTTATGGTCTTTGCAATTGACATCAAGTCAAATTAAGTCAGGTAGGAGAGAGAAAATTGCCTAGGGAACTAGGACCTTGGTGATGTAAAAATTGAGATAATGCACCAAAATTGATGAAATTAAATAGGTGCCAATTTTGGGGTATTACATTTGCCCCTCTTTGAATTGATGTGCGAACAACGCGTTGATTCAAAGAATAGTCTGAAGTGACAGATGAAAGCAGATCAAAGCATGAATTTTTTGAAGTCTAAGTTAGATTGCGAAGACAACGATCTTAAAAGAGAACCAGAATCGGGGTTAGATTGCCCCAATACCAATTGATGAAGATGCAGATTTAGGACTGTCTCCAAAATCAGGGTTAGATTGCCCCAATACGAAGCTTAGTCCTCCGAGACCTGGGTTAGATTGCCCAGATAATGGTCTAAAAGAGATTTTGAGAGTCATCTCCAGAACGAAGCTTGACTCCCAGGAATTAGGGTTAGATTGCCCCAATACCCAAAAGATTTCAAGAACCATCTCCAGAATGAAGAATGATCCTCGAGGATCTGAGTTAGATTGCTCAGATACCTAAGAGATAGATTTCCAGATAACAAGATGCGAGGCGTGAAGATACCCCTAGCAATGAGGACTGATGATTCAAATCAGACTGATTCAAGAATAGATTCGACAAGATTCAAATGATGTAATCATCCTGCCCCCTCGAGAGCGAAATGGAAAGATGACATGTCAGAAGGATGATAAACAACAAGAGATTGCAGAGCAAAAGCAATTAGACTAGATTTGCGAAGCTACAGAAGTGAATCGGAGCAAAGTAGAGGTCTTGTTGACCAAGTTTGACCATAGTTGACTTGATGAAAAGAAGAAAAGATCTCAAGAACATGATGTAAAGATGAAAATCTAGCAAGAAGATGACACCAGAAGGCTGACTACACAAGCATCCAATCCAGAAGGAGTTCAATATTTAAAATGCGATTTTGAGCCACATAGAGATGTCAGATTTTGATTTCGATCCCGAAAATGGATGCATCCAAGATGAGACTGGGACAAAAGATGAGAACCTTTGATGAGAAAATCCAGAAGAAAGCAATCAAGAGAGCAACAAGAAAGCACTCCAAATGCAAGCCTAGAATGAAAGATGCAAGTCTAAATGCAGGCCTAGGATGAACAAATGCAATCCTCCGGACTCCGCTGTTGGACTCATCGTATTTATCATCATTGAGTTCTTTTAAGCATGGGACAATCACAAGATGCCATAAAATTCTCCCCAACATGAGAATATGAATATGACATAAGTCTTAGGTTTGTCAGAATAAGGTGTAAGCATTAAGGCACAAGAAACCAGAATGACCTGAACACCTATTCCTTTTAATCTAGCAAGTTAACATAAGCATTAGAGCATAAATGCTAGAATGACCTAAATGTCTCTTGCGAACAAACACACCAAGCACGCAGGAGTTCCTTCTTTTGCCAAAGATTGCTCGCAGTGACCCTTAAGTTCACTTAACAGGACGAGCGTTTACAATTTCATCAGTAGCAGAAAGAAGTCACTCAAAAGACAAGGAGAAGAACCAACCTCACCAAAGCATCCATATAAAGGAGTCGAGGTACGTATGGCCATCCAATACGAGATAGAGGCTCTTACAGACGGACACCCCTCTTAAATGAATTCTTTGGATCGTTGGAACTAAACCAACAAGCAAAAAGAAAAGAAAGCAAAGAAAACAAACAAGCACTCAAAGAAAACAAAGCTCAGCAAGCCTCAAAGGAACACACATTTAGTTTAAGTTTCAGTTCAAGTTCGTGTTCAAGTGAATTGAAGACAATTTAGAAAGATAACGTTCGAAGTCTCAATGAGATAATGACAGTAGGCAGATGTAATGAGAATCACTGGTGATTGATAAAAGGGAGAAATCCTGAAGAAGAGAGATCGAACGAAAGCTAGGTATCTGCAAGCAGGCATAGTGAGAACCACTAGCGACCAATGCTCAAAAGAGTTTTTGAAAGTGATAGGACAATGCCCCCTAGACCAGGCAGGTGCCCCCAAGTGTGAACCAGTTCCAATCCATGAAGAGTCAAGGAAAACTCAAAGACAAACGCATGAGCTAGAAAACCAAAGCAGGAAACAAACTAAAGCAGGAAAGCAGGAAAACAAACTAAAGTAGGAAAGGAAGGAAACTAAAGCAGGAAACTAAGAGCCAAGCGACGCTGAGATGAGATGCAGCTTCAGGAAAACAAGAGGCGCCTGTTTACCAGGTTTTCACCATCTTGGCAGAGATTCTATTTTTGCTACCATGACGCCTGTTTACCAGGTTTTCATCAATGGCACATTTTTCTCTTTTTCAATTTTTTTTACTTTTCTCTTTTTTTGATTTTTTTGTATTTTTTGAATATTTCATTTTTTTTGTATTTTTGATCTTTTCATTTTTTTTGTATTTTTCACATTTTCTATTTTTTTTTTGTATTATCAAGGTGCCTATTTACCAGGTTTTCACCAAGATAATAGATACATCAAAGCGCCTGTTTGCCAGGTTTTCACTAAGATGATCATTTTTCAGGACATTTTGTAATTTTTAGGATTTTGTGCAATATATCAATTTTTAGGATTTTTTCAGGATCAATAAGTATGTACATGAGCATACTGAGAATGTCAGCTGTAGAACTTCTTAGATGAAGAGCGTTGATGGGCTCTTTGAGTTTCTCTCCTTTAGTAGGAATCTCTGAGAACACAGTCATTTGTAGCAGTAGCCAGCTGAGAAGTTGCAGAATCAGAACCAGATGTTGTAGCAGTAACAAGAGAACCAACCAGTAGTGTCCAACAGTCAAGAGATCCATAGTCAAGGAAAGACCACTTAAGTGAGACCCACAAATATCCTCATGGACACACCTTAACTCTTCATCAGATTTCCCATGCTCTAAACGCTTAGGAAGAGTACATTTTGGATTTCTCTTAATCATGTCATTAGTAATAAGGAGATACTGATATGCACTTTGGGAAAAGGCAAGATGGAGTGAAGAGGGTAAAGTATAAGAGGCAAGGGTGATGGAATGGAGGGAAGCATGAGAATTTTGGAAGCTCGAATGACAACTTTGATTTTTTCTTTCTTTGGAATCCACATAGCTTTTGAATTTTTTCTTCTTTACTGTGAGGTGCTTTTGACGACAATGCCTATAGAATGGATTTTGAGATCCATTTTTTATTTTATTTTCTGGCTTTTGATTGTCTTCTTCTTTTTGAGGACCTTTGCGGTCTTTTGAACACCTTTGTTTCTTTCCTTTCTTCATAGTCACATGTCGATTAGATGGGACATGGTGACCTTGAGATATAAGTGGATTCTCATTATTTTTATTTTTATGTTGCACATCCAAGTTACTTCCAAAAGACTCGGGAATGATGGATGAAAGAGGCTTATATGACTAGTTCAGGTGGAGAGGTGGAAATGGAAGTGGATGGGCCACTTTTCTGGGAGATGAAGAGGGAAGAGAAATTGATGGGATGGGCTCAAGTGCAAATATATCAGTATCATCCTCATCATTCATGAATGCATCAGATAGATCAAGAAAGTAATCTTCCATAGAGCATTGTTGATTGTGAGTTGTCTTAGAAGAGTCAGACAAGTTTGGAGGAATATTATGTGAGCCTAACCAAGATGGTCTATTCGAAGAGTTAGGTCCCCTTTCAGGTGGTAAGAGTGCACGAATAGGAACCATTTCAATTCTGGATCTACCAATATTCCATGAAGCTATAACAAAATGGGGTCTCAGATACCCATGATTTGTTGGAGTAGTAGAAGTATAGCATGGAGTAGATGGCCTAGGAGCCATAGGAATGATCTCCACATGAGGGTGGAAAGGATCATCATCAATAGCTTGATCTGGAGGATCATAAATTTCTCCTCTTTTTGAGTTTTTAAGACTAGCATATAGGTGCATAGCATCAACTGGTATTTCTGTAGTAGCATCTGATATGGAGTCCCATTCAGCTAGAGACATAGTCAGAGGTAGATTTTCTTCATTTTTGTCATCTAACATAGGAAGTGTTTCTTCAACAATAGGATCTTGTTTAGTAGTAGAAGCAGCAAAGTAATCTGGAATAGGCATATCTTGAGGCATACCCAAGAGAAGAGAAGCATCCAATAGTTTCTCCCAGTCAGTATGTGTGCCATTGGAGTTGGAAATAGTAGGATTCTATTCAATAGCAGAAGTGGTGGAACAATCTAGAGTAGGCATACCCCAGGGCATACCCAAGATAAGGGAAGCATCCAGCAGTTGCTCCCAATCAGTATGTGTGCCATTGGAGTCAGCAGTAGTAGGATTTTGTTCAACAGTAGAAGTGGTAGCACAATCTAGAATAGGCATACCTTGAGGCATACCAAAGATAAGGGAAGCATCCAACAGTTGCTCCCAATCAGTATGTGTGCCATTAGAGGCAGTGACATATTCAGTAGTAGCTGCAGTAGTAGAAATCTGTTCAGTAGAGTGTATAAAATCCTCCTGGTGAGGACCAAGATCATGTTCCTAAAGCACTTGAGAAGGTAGATAAGACTCTTTCTGGTAGTTTGAATCAAAATTTTGAACATTCAAAGATCTTTCATATGTCACAGGCTGAATCTGTGTTTCTTCATTATCTGAATCCTTGCATGAGTGAAAGCTGTAGCTAGGTTGGTCAAGCTCATCGCTCTGATAATCAATACCAAATCTATCTTCAGAGGGTTCCTCATAGGAATGTGGAGATGGAGGGAGAGTTGTCAATGACAAGACAGACTCAATCTGATATTCCCCCATGCCAATATCTTTGATCTTTAAGGTCTTTTCTATTTCTTTTAGCTTGGCCTCATAGAACTCAGTGGATTCTCTATTGGTGGGAACAAAACTATCTGTCACTTTGGTAAGCATCTTAGCAGAGCAAGTATTTTGGCTAGCACTATTGTCAATGAGGACGTGAGGGATACTCTTGGGGCCTATCATAACTTCAGTGTGTAGGAGAGGATTATGCGGGTGGCTCAGCACGTGATCATCTTCTTCAGGGAAGGATAAATAATGAGGTGAGGTCAAATGACCCACCATAGATTGAAACTGGTCGAGATTGAGATCTTTGGGGACATTTTCCTTAGTGAGGGCTTTATCCATAGATAGTTTTGGTCTGGATGTCAAAGGTTCGGGACCTTTGAGAACAATCTTTGCATGAGATTGAGTGATAGTGTTCGCACAAGCTAGAGATTGTGTGGATTTATAAGAGGGAGACGCAGGGCCTCGCAAGACAAAGGGAGTTTTGGGTTTAGGAGTATCCTCGCTCCCTAGAGCAATGATCATGTCACAGTGAGAGATCCAAGGTTTGTTTCTAGCAAATCTGGAAGGTGGTTGAACTTCTGTTGTAGCCTTCTCAGTGGCATTGACTATTTGCATGCTAGAGCTAAGATTAAAGATAGACTTTGAGGGTTTTGGCATGTTAGAGCTGAGATTGAAAACCAACTTTGAAGGTTTTGGCATGTTAGAGCTGAGATTGAAAACCAACTTTGAAGGTTTTGGATCTCCCATCTTGTTGGTAGTATTATGAGAGATCGTGAAAGAGTTGATAGGTTCAAAAGGATCAATAGGTTTAATTTTAGAAAGTGACCCTTCAGAGTCTTGCTGGTCTTCAAACAATGGGTTATAATATTCTTGAAATAATAAGTCAGACTATATCTGAAACAATGGATTGTAATATTCTTGGAATGACGAAGAATGTGAGAATTCCTCACGAAGTTCAGATTTCATAAAAAAATTCAAGATGACCTATGTCTTGATTACAAGGTTTACTTTGATCTTGATCAGCGTTCTGAACGGGATAAGTCTTGCCACTTCGAGTCGTGACAGTCATAAACGAAGATGTAACGAGCAAAGATTCAGGATAAAGCTAGACTCTGTCTCAAAGATAATGAAAGGAGATAAATGGCTAGAACAGCCAAGATGCAAGATGAACCTGGTATGAATTGTCAAAAAGAGATGGCTAGAACAGCCGAGATAAGACAATCACAACACAAGGTACAAGAGCACAATGAGATAAGGTAGACTAATGAGAGACAATATGAGTCAAAGCAAAGATCGATCGATTCCTAACTCAAGACAACTAGTTTCTGACGGTGAACGACAGGAAAATAGAAAAACAAATCATGGACAAAAGGCAGATTAGATTTATGTCATTGATCAAGCACATAAGACAGCAATCAAGGAGTTCAAGCAAACAGTCTTCAAGCAATGGGCAAGGGACAAAGCAACCTTGCGCATGAACATGAATAGTGACTTAGTATTTCTACTCCCTAAGGACTCTACTTGTGTATGTTCTTGAGAATGTTTTAGCAGACACTTAAAACACAACAACATCCTAGCAAGTTGTCTACAAGGATATACATGGCTTTTCTAAAGGGAGTCCTCGATATATGCAAGGTACGTGAGGCACAAATCCGTAGATGAGAAGAATTTGAAATCACACAACCGGGGGGAGACGGTAACCCAAATCTCCTCCTTCACTTCTCAAAGGTATAAAGTTCTTTGAGGCTTAGCCAAGAGTGAAATCTAACTCATTCCCAAGAGAGGTGTCTTTGGATTCACCTCCCGATATTTATACTCCACCGGAACACGGGAGTTAAGGTCATCCCTTGAGGTGATGAAATCTCCAAGCAGGCCTTCTAAAAAAATGAAAAGTAAGTAATTCTCTATCAAAAAGTATTGAAAAGCACTAAAGGTGGTGCATTTAACTCTTCAAGTAAATGTGAGGTGAGTCCACAAAGTGGTGCATTTAACTCCTCACACAAACTCAAAGTGAGTCCACACCCTAGAAAACAAGTGAGTTCCAAAAAGCACAAAAGGGTTGCCAAGTGGAACAATTAACGCTTCTTTCCTATAGACCCCTCCCCTTTAATGTGGCGCTGGGATTGCAACCACAGGGCGGAAATGAGGGGCCGGCAGATTAGTGAGTCCAATAACCCAAGATAGCAATCTAGATCAATCACAAGTAATCTAAGAATGCTAATCAATACTACTCATAAGTGCAAGAGGGTTTGAATCATGGAATATTTAACTTTCCAAAGTAAACATGAAGTGAGTCCACAAAGTGGTGCATTTAACTCTTCATGTAAACAAGGAATGAATCCATGCCCTCAATTACTCAATGAAATATTTGATATTTGAAACCAAGAATTACTTAAGGTGTAAAAGACAAGCATGCACTTAAACACAAACTTGTATGAAAGCAAATCTATGTTCCTTTATTTCCCATTAAGAGCATCAATTAAAATGTGTTCTATGAAAGCATGTAACACTCAAGCCAAACACATGAGAGATTAATTTTATGCCCAAAACAAGTTTTATAGAGTTTTAAGAACTCACCTTAGGTCCAAAGATCTGCAATCCAGCATTTAGCACACATCCGAAAGTATAAAATCAAGACAAATCAATGGCAAACCGTAAGATATGTAACATTGTTGTCTTCAAGACAGTCTTTAAAGATTGATTTATTTGACCCATAAAATCACAATATTAAAATTTCTGGAAAGAATAAAGTTTTTATCCAACATTAAGAACTATCATTTTCCAAAGTTACAAGGTCTTATGATTTCATTTGGTTCCCCAACCAATAACATTTTCAGACTGCAATTTTTCTGTCATAAATCAGATTTAAAACACCAAACCCTGCCTAGGGAATCACATATCTTTCTCAAAAATAATTCAAATGAAACCAAACTAATTTCAAAGTAACTATTAATGAATCTAGTTTCCAAATATCTAAGCCATTTATTTTTCTCATTCATAAATCATTTTCTAAGAATAAATCATTGCCTGCAACTCCAATGCAGATTGTTAAAAACCAGTTTTCAGTCAAACACCCATAACTTTCACAAATCTGCATTAAAATGACTCAAACAAAAAGGAAATGAAAGCTAATTCACATATCTTTCCAATAAATATTATTAGAGATCCCTATTCTTCATAATTTGTCCGTACCAGATATTTCAATCTGACTGTATTCAGAGAATCTCAAATCTGCAAATACCCACTTTCACCAAAATGATCATAACTTATTCATTTCTTTATAAAAATGAGCCAAACCAAAAGAATGAGAAAGAGGATTCATCATTCTATCCAGTAATTACTATATTATAATATTTCCAAGCTGTACATGGCCGTACAATTCCTGTAACCAACACTAAAATTGAAAAAACAATCAAGAATGAGGCCAGAAATTGATCTTTTCTGCCCCACGGTGGGTGCCAAAATGTGTGTGCTTGGGGTATTACAGGGATGACATCCTACATGTTAACCCTAAGGCAGCATGAATTGATTTTATATTTTGAGAAGAGTTTATGTATTGTAAGCTGACTAGAAGTTATTAATTGTAGTAACTTGTATATATGTAAGAATTATGGAATGCAAAATGTACACATGATACATATAGAAATTGTAATAAGTTGACATATGATGCAAAGTTGTATCTTGTAAGAAGGAAAAAGAAATAGTTGTATGTGAAAGCGAAGAGCCTACAAAGCTACATCAGAATAGAAAATGTATTAAGCAATAGTAAAAGGTTTTGTATTTTACCTTTGTAACATAAGCTATTATTGTATCTTGCATGTTTGGGTAGTAAGCTCATTTTGTAAAAATTTGTTTTGTAATAGCAACTCCTAATAGGGTTGAGGCTTCTAACAAGGCCTAAAGTCCTTTAATCAGGAAAGAGACACTATATATATGTAATAGACTCCTAACAGGGTCAACATCCTTAACCAGATAGCTTTTGATTAGTGGATCAGTTGTGGGTATCATCCCCACTGGGGTTTTCCCTTGGCCAGGGTTTCCTCGAGAACAAATATGGTGTTATGAGCTCATTTTCTTTATTTCTATGCTTGTTATTCAACTTACTTAGTTTAGTTTCTTATGTAAGCTTCAAATTAATTTGTTATATCCATAATTAGAAAAAAGTAAAAGTTTGTAAAATACTGATTCACCCCCCCCCCCCCTCTTAGTATTTCATATTTCTAACACTATAGTCCTTAGCTAGGTGACTGACTATGTGACAATGGAAATAAGCCATTCCAGTATTTTTCCATGACTTCCTACTATTCAGTCCATGCATCCTAAAGAAATTTTTAGAAATGTGACCAAATCTTCCACATGCAATATAATCAATCCTTGTATTATAATCTCATGGTATAGTAGGTCCTTGTTAGTTGTTGTCAATATTCTATCAGTTGGGGACACATTTCTTATTCTTTTGTGACCTACATTCTCCAAATTTGTGACCATATCTCTTGCAGTTATTAAAGTAACCTTCAAATCTTGGTTTCCTTGGAGTGTTCACCACTCTTGATCTACATTCAAATGCGTTTTGTCCATACTTATTGTAGTTATAATAATGACCTTTAAACTTAGGAGAATTCAGTGGATTACCTCTCTTACTTCTATAGATGTTTGTTGTGTGGCTTGGTTTCCCATAATAATAACATGTAGGCTTCTTACACTTTGGTGGGGTAGCATCTTTGTTTCAATTGGTTTCTTTTTTGGAGGACTCACCCTTCTCGGTAGTACTATTTGCATTGAAACCAAGTCTAGAGGTGTCATTAGCTTGCCTTCGATTTCTCAGTTGTTCATCCAAAATCTTCAATGCTTCTTCATTTCTTTTTAGGACTTCATTAGCATCTCTCTTAGTTTTTAGATCATTCTTCAAGTATTCATTCCCAGATCTCAATTTTGTAATTTCAATGACTTTCCTAGCAACATCCTGATTTTCCACAACAATGTGATCTATCAATCTGTAGTGTTTTTGTGTCAACCTCATTATTTCCATGTCTTTCTCATCTAGTCTTGTATTCATTTTTCTTCTCTCTTCTTCAGAATTTCTTTTGTCATCCTCATCTTTTCCTTTTTGTTCCATGATTTCACACATCCTTACCGACTGTGATTCTTGTTCTCTTTTCAATGTTTTGAGTTGATCAACAAGGTTCTTCTTCTTTTTAGATAGTTATGATATGAGTGCATTAGATTCATCAAACATGCTTCCCTTTGATTGTTCTTCAATTTCCTCAACTTTATCTTGAGCATCTTTCAATTGCAGTGCAAGCTCTTTCCTTTAGTTGATTGAATGTTTAAGTTTCCTACTCAATTCTTCAATTTTCTCATTAGCCATCTTCAATTCCATTTCTATATTTTCAATTATTCTTCTATACTTGTAGCTTTTGATCTCTCTATATGTTTCCTCTCAAGTGACTAAACTCCTTAATAAGAGACTGAGCTTTGATACCAATTGTTTGATTCAGGTGTAGAAAGGTAAGTAGTAAGAGGGGAGGGGTGAATCAGTACTCTAAAATACTTAAAAAAAATTCTTCACATTCACTTACTGATTCCTTAAAATTTGCATGCATCACATAAAATAAATAAAATATGTAATAATCAACACATAACACAATATTTTTCTATCGCAAAAATCCTTGTTAGAGGATAAAAATTATGGTGGGGATGACACCCACAAGACTTCACTATTGCATAACAAAGTTGCTCGATTAGAGATACAATGTTTAGTTATTTTCGATAGCTTATCCTATTAATATTATTAACCTGATTAAGATTTCTAAAGACTACTAAGTCTACTCTATTAAGATATTTCACATCTCTAATCTAAGAATTGTACCTGGTTAAAGGATTTACAATTAAGATCTATTAGGATCTACTTGGTTAAGAGACTTATACAATTCTGATTACTCCTTAATCAATAACAATAAAATATTTGTCAAACTTGCATCAACAAATTCTATCTAGGCTCTATGTGCTCATCAATTCATTACCTCATACTGTGTATGCTTTGCACTAGAAATTCAGTACTCAGTAGTTCTTAATCTCTGACTGTTCCTTAATATTTTTTTACTCAATAGCTTCACCATTTATTCACCTTCTCCTCTAATCTCCTTCATATATGAAATCTCCAATTCCTCTTCACACATGCATATGCCACCACTGTGATCTTCATGCTCTTACCATCTTATATACAAAATTTAAGTGGTGCTAGATGTTCTAGAATCTTCATTTCAAGAGGTGCTATCATTGGGTACACTTCCAATGTATATTTCATCCTTAATTCTCATTTGCTAAACTTATCTTATAATGATGTATAATCATTATATTTCAATCTCCAATGTTCTATTATATTATCTCCTCGAGATTGGTAAAATATTTCCTAATCATTGTCCAAGTTCAATGTACTTAGAAATATTCTAGTGTCAGTTTGTTCTTCTTGGTAACATGTTTTCTTTAACTCAGTAACTACCTTCTCTTCGTGGTTTGGTGCTTTGTATAACTTAGTTCTTGATGGTCAGTTCTTTCTTTCTTAGTGCCTATACTTGCTTCTTCTTTACCAAAAATCCATGTTTACTTATTCCTTTTACCTAATTCTTTCTCTACCTTACCGAATCATCTTTTCTTCCATACCGAATGACTTTGAAAACATAATAAGCTCCTCATAAATAATGAAAACAAAATTAATTCTTATGAGTATCAACACTAAATTTGAAAATGACAATGTGATCCATATGCTTGAGTCTTCTAACCACTCTATCAACATTATCAAAATCAAGAACAAAACTTAAGATAAATCTTCTAATACAGTAACTTGATCCCAAGGTAATGTTACCTTGTGAGGAGAGGGTTCTTTCTCCTCTTCCAAATAACCAATGACTCATAGATTAAAAAAAACAAATACCTCATTTGTAGCATGTGACTATAACTTGGTTGATCAACTTCAACATATGTTAGCTCAGATATCAATTCCTAAATTGGTTAAAATCTCTCCAGTGCAATAAGAAATTCTTGATCTAGCCCTCTTAGCAGCTAATATTCCTAAGGACCTAGATGTAGAAAAGTTCCAATCTATGGCCAGTAATCTTTCTTCCCCACACTACTTGACCTTTTCAGAAGAAGATGATAAATCTGCCAATCATCCTCATAACCAACCTCTCCATATCGAAGTCCTCATACATAAGCATAAGGTAAAATGTATTTTGATAGATGGAGGCACGGGTTTGAATATTTGCACATCCAACTTGGATAAGGTTCTTGGTTTCTTAGAGCATGCTATTGATCCCGGATGAAAAATTACAATCAAATCATATGATGAAGAGGAAAGCTCTTCTAAAAGTATGGTAGTCCTACCCATCCAAGTGGGTCTTGTTCAGCAGGATGTTATTTGTCAAGTCTTGGATCTTCCACTCGCATACAACATACTTCTTGGTCACCTATGGATCCATGAAATGTAGGTAGTCCCATCAACCTACCATGAATGTATCAAGTTTCCTCATAATAGAATTGAGGTTACAATTCCTACAAACTCAACTTATACTTGCAACAATGTGAAGCAAACTAAAAGCATGGTTCCACACAATAAGGAATCCCTACAAAAATAGGAACCTGGGAGCTCAAAACAATTAATACTCCATGACTTAGGAAATAATTTGAGCATACAAGAAAGCAGAATGAGAGAATATACGATGGATGCTTCATGCTCTATGATCAACCTTCCCATTTTACCTAGACCTTATGGGAAACCATCTCCATCTTTCAAACCTGCTAGTACCTCTAATCTAATAATTCATAAGGGAACGGATATGGTAAAATAAAAAGTCCCTCTTGAGGAAGAAAATGAAGAAAAGGTTGTCTTACAATGGCTTTATAAAGGAAAATAATTTGAGCAAAAAGTGAAATATGCTGAAATTTCTCCAAAGTATGATGTAGATTATCAACTCATGTAGAAAATGGCATATGATTGGAAAATTCCCCTTGGAAAAGGAAAAGTCCTTATTGAACCCTACCAGCGAAAACTTTAGTGGTGATTATTCACCATTTGGTGAATGTCGCTTGTCGGCAACCTGCAATTTGGTGACTATATTGCCCATATGGGATTGACCCTATCGCTCCGCATATATTAAAATTGGGTCCAATGCTCGGGCCCATCACCCATCGATTTATTTAGTTTTGTTTGTTTCTGTCACATTATCGGCAATGGCATATAATTTTTGGGTGCGACATATTTTAAACATTCGCCTATAATTTCAAAGCGGCCCCAATTGGACGACCTATATTCGCCAATAGTTATATATATATTTTTTTAGGTGGCCCCAAATTCTCCTGGCATTTTACAGACATGTGTCTCAAACCGATGCATTTTTGCCAACTTTATTAATCATACCAAGGTATTGGATGACCCATTATCACCTTGAAAATAACATAAGACATGTTATAATTATGCGGGCTTCGCCAAATATTTGTAGACCTAATACCTCCCACCAAATTTGCCAAAAAAGGATTAGTATAAATACATTCATAGATCAGTGTTATTGTACACAATTTGGCTCGGTTCAATTTGATCGATAGCGAAGTTTAGACTATTGAATCTTGATTGCATTAGCAAGTCGTGACTGCAATTGAATTTGAGGAAAAGGTAAGTGATTATTATTATGCAACTATGTAAATTTGAGTTCATTCTTATTTAGTGGGGACTAGTTAGTGAATAGTGGTGACCAGGGAGACCTCAGACATGATTTAAGGGTGAATGAATCATATTTATATACATTATAGTTCTATTGTCACTTCTTCAACAAGTAAACATTTTTTTTTCACTAGTAGGCTGGTAGCCTTTATTTTGTTAAAGAATAGAGATTTTGAACAAGAATAAGGGTAAGGCTCCTACATATGGGGAAAGCCAAGAGAGGCCAACAAAATGCAGAACCTTATCATTGCACTTTGGTCATGGTTCTGGAAATGTTTCTGGCAAAAATTGGGAATCTACTTCATCACAAGAAGATTTTCAAGATTCACAACCTAAATCTACATGGCATATTGAAGAAGTCAGTGAACCTGATATCTTAGATCATGATGAACTTGAAGAAGATTTTTAGTTAAATACCCAGAGTATCCATAATGATATAATTGACTTGGATGAGACTGAGAATGTTAGAGAAGATGATGGTGCAGGGAAGAAGAAAAGAAAATACAATTCAAAGAATGATAGAGAATCAAAAAAAGATTGGATGGGGGATCTATCAAGGAATTTTCAAGTAGAATGGGTGTCAAATTATCCATTCATTGAACCAATGGAAAATCCAATTGAATGTGAGCCTTTGGTAGAATGCAGATGTAAGATTTGCAACAAGATAAGTAAGAAGGAAAAGAGGTTGCAGCTAAAAATTGACACCATAGAGAAGCATATGGGTAAAGTTTACGAAAAGAAAACCATAGATGGATTTCAAAAATCAATGATAAGATGGAAAATAAAGGATGAATCTCATCATGTTAGGAATGCAGAATTATATGAATTTCAGCATAATATAAAGACAAAGCCTGGTGAAGTTAAAGGCTCTATTGAAGCTTGTTTTGGAAAAGCATTGGAAGTAGAACTAATGGGAAAAGCTATTCAATTAAGTGTTTTGTTTAATATTTTGAGTAGAGGGTGTCCTATGACAAACTACCCATCATTGAGTGCTTTATTACACTTTCTAAAAGTTCATAACTATCCTAACAGTCACTAGTTAGTAAACAGTGGATGGGAATGGGCATGGCCCACAAAATGAATCTAGCTTTTGGAGTTGTCAGCAAGCATGCTCCAGTACAAAAAATTGAATTTTTAATCAAAGAGCTCTACAATACTTATGTCAAAGTCTGAAATGATTGAGGGAATTTCAACACTTTGCCAAAGAACTAACTGACGGGAACAAGCTTCTTAAGGATAATGATACTAGATGGATCTCTTTGGATGGACCAGCGCATCAATTTTTTTCAAAATATCAATCGTTGCTTGGTCTAATGAATTCAAGTCATGACAAAGCATTGCAACTAAAATTTCTTGTGCTATTGTAAATGTTAAGTAATGTAGAGACACTGTTAACATTAGCAGGTCTTCTCCTCATGCTTGAGGAAATGAGAAATTTAATGAAAAAGGCCCAGCAAAGAGCTATGTATATTGCAGAATATGTTGCGTTGCGTAAATTTACATGTGTGATGCTTGATAATCTCTATCGATCATGTGATGATCTAAAATTTTCTAGCTGGCTAAAAATCATAGATTTGGACAATCCTGATAAATTTTTAAAAATCAGTGCAAAAGGTGAGTTATGTGTAGAAGTTCACGGAGTTGAGATACCAATGCACTAATTTTCCAGGATCAAGTCTGAGAAACCAGGAAAGAACCCCAGGAAGTGAGTATCAAGTATTAAAAGGGAAGACTTTACCAAGATTGTTGAGTCTATAATAGCTTCTGTGAAGCACATTGCCTTTGATATTTCCACACATATTAGAGCAAGATTCCCTCCATTCCAACTACTTGAATCCATGGCTATTATCTTTCCTTGATATTGGAGACTAAACAATCTGAAAGATTTTAAAACTAAGCTACTAACTTTGATAGATCATTTTTGCAAAACCAAAGAGTTAAATGGAGTAACTCTAAATGGAATTTTAGATTAATCTCGTTTGAGAGAGAAATCAGGTCATTTTTCACTGACAATGAGGGAACAATATAATATTATGCAAAACCGTCTTGAAGATGGATCGGTAACAAGGCTTTGGAAAAATCTAGCTGAGAGCAAAATGTTGATTGATTCAATATCAGAATATTTCAAGTTTGCTGATTTATGTCTAACCATGATATTTAGGTCGATGGAGGATGAGAGAGTTTTCAGTGCTTTGGGATTCCTAAAGTCAAAGCTAAGAAACAAACTAGACAAGAATCTGGAAAATTACTTGAGGCTCTATGCATCTAGGTATGAAGTCAATACTTTTCCATATGAAAGGACATTGAAATTGCGGAGGAGGAAATGTCAGAGAAGAGGGTTAGGAAAAATTTCAAACCAAAGTGGGAGTGCTAGATACAATGATGTCATTGACTCATGTACTGGTACTGTTACTGCTAGCAATGAACATCAGTTAAGCAGAGGTATGCAAAGTGAATAAAATATATCAAAGAACCAAGGAAGATATGAATTTGATGGTGATGAATCTGAGGATCCCAATAATGATATGATGCATCAGCTTGAACCATTGTAGAAGTAGTAGGTCCTAGGTATTTATTAAACTTTTTCCTGAAGTCTATTGTCAGTTTCTATATCTCATCATCAATCATGCATAATAGCATATTCCAATGTCAAAAACATGAATGTGGTTGATAATGTCATACTTGTCAAGATTCAATTCCACAATTAATAATGGTTTTCATTTTCATTATTCAGCTCATATGGTACAATTCTTATATTTTACAACATAACAATTCATATGTTACAATTCTTAGAAATACTGATTCTCATTAATTTAATTATAAATATGATACAATGTAACATTTCATTTATTAATATTAGTAAGAACACAACTCTGTGATTATGTTTAAAAAAGTCAATGACTCAATGCCCATTGGCAATTTGGCACATTGACCAATTTCAATTTGATTACCCTAAGCCAATGACTTTGGATTCCCTTTTATAGAAACAAGGGAGAAACAACAGCTTCAGGTTGATTTGCCTAATGTGAAGTCTCAAAATATAATTTAGTAAGAAAAATACAAGTCTAAAACATCTCTACAATTGTACATTTTTGCATTTAACAGGCTGGTTTAGTAAATTAGCATTGACAATAGCATCTGCAACATTGATCCTGTTCAAAAAAAAAGTTCAAACTTGTTACTTTAAACTCAATTCAAGAAATTACAAAAAGATATAGAGATGATTGAAACTGAAAGTACTTTCACATACTATGATTGATCAGATCAAGATGATTATGTCAGTTTCTTTAGTATGCTCTATTCTTCGTCAATTGGAAGGTCAATATTTGTGATGTTATAGTAAATGACCTGCAACCTCGTCAACCATCCATACTTGGAAGAGTGAGTTGAAAGCAATGTTCCTTCCAATACTGCATTCAAAATTTGTTAATGTTTTGATGTAGTTTGCAATGCCTTCATGAGTTATGTCCTAAGGAAGCTTGCCTAAATCAGACGTCATTGTGTCCTCCAACTTTTTTTTGTAAGCTTCTCTTCCAACAAAATTCGTTGATGAGTTATTAGGACCGGGACTCAGCAAACCAAGAGTTATCAATTTTGTTGTTTTATTATTCAACTTGGAAAGCTTTTGCCAGAATAAGGCAAGAGTTTCATCTACTTCTATTAGTTGTAATGCCCAAAATAATCGAACAAAAACAAAACTACAATTTTTTTTTGAAATAAACTATAACATACACCTAGGTCAACAAGGTTGCACAAAAGACCTTTGACACAAAGCTTTGGAATCGTAAGTGCGCTTGGGTGGGTCACCCAATGACACTTAAGGGGCCATGAAGCAAGTGCTGGCATGCCTCCATCCCCTACATGCCGAAAGTCATTAGGTGACAAGGAAGGATAAAGAAGTTTTAAATGAAGTATCATATCCCTATGGTTTTGAGAAGTACAAGGATATTATGGTCTAACCCTAAGAATTCTCAAGGTGCGATTTGATTCACTAAAAGATTAAATGTAAAGAAATAAACTTTCAATAATTATTCTTGTCTAATGCTCATACAAACTAAGTTTTCTTCTCCTAGTTAATATTCCTCAAGAATAACTTAATTCATTAATACTAAGGCTAAAATGTTGATTAATGTATTGAAATAACATTCCTAAAATCTACTCATAAATTTTGTGTATAAAATGAAATTAAAATTACTATGTGTTTTTTTTGTGAAATATAATAATAATTAAAATTAAAGAGTATTTATAAAACTTTCCCATCTTATTAAATTCTCTGATATTTAAAAATTACTAAGAAGAAAAAAAAGCCATCACTAAATTTCAAAATTAATGAAAATAATAAATCATTTAAGGATCAATAATAAACTTTATACTCTTAATCTTTTCTTCGATTGAAAAATTTACTAAGAATTATATCCATAACTTAATTTGATTATCAATATCAATAATTCATAATGATGGGAAATTTAACCATATTTATTAAGCTCAAATTCTACTAACTTAAAAAGTTTTACCAATTTCTAAAATATTTCTCCCACAATAATTTACTAACAAAATGATAACATAAAAACATATCTACCAATTAAGTTACTCTATTTTTGCTCCATAAAATATACGGGCACAACTTATTCATAAAATAAGTTCCTAATAGAAAATGTAACCACTAAAATAAAATCATTTAATAAAGAATGGGCCCTCCAAACCCTAATTTGAAATTAGGGTTTGGGGCCATATTATAACTTTTACAAACCCTAAATTCTCTTATTGTTTCATCTCCCTATTTTTTTTTGTGTGTGTGCAGGTTTGAAGAACGATGGAGATGTGAACCTTAAGTTGTAAATCTCAAAGATGAAAGGACATAACAGAGCAAGAGATCTCTTATGCCATAGAGAATCTCTCTCTTCCAACCTAAAGATCACCCATGCTGGTATGATTGTGGGTACGATTGTAGTTAATACCTATTTTAGTCTTGGCAACTGATCTAGATGTAATGAACCAAATCTGTTTATGCAGATTGGTTACAATATGTTCCAATAAAAACTATCGTTTATAAATATGGCAAGTGTTATTGAATGTTTTGTTCACATATAGTGGTGTTTCCAGTTATCTTGGTTATATTTTATTGTTGTTTAAGATTTGTATCTAGTATTAAGACCAGATCCGTGTATACTGGTCTGGACCAGCTATTATATATTTATGTTGGGGTCTGGAAATAAAATCCGTGAATCACTTTTTATTTTTGATAAATAATAGAATGTCTGTCATTTTTTTTTTCTCACATTAAAAATGACTGCTTTTTTTTTTTGTATAAGATATGGGTATAAACCCTAAGCCACTGAGAGAGGCCATAGCCACTCTCGTGGCTAGCCACGATAGCGAGTGTGGTCACTACCCGCGACCTAGGTCATGGCAATGACACAGTTACTACTGTGAATAGTCACGACAACGCTATTGTCATGCGCGCTGAGGAGTTTCATAAGGGCTTGGCCCTAATTTCAAATGCGATCCCCTTTATTTTTAAAAATTTATTTTCTACAAAACTTTTTTTTTTATATAGAATATATTATTATTTAATATATACTATACTATGTTCATAGTATAGTATATATTATATAATATTATATTATATATACAAAATTTTCTGATTCTTTAATTATATATATTAATCTATTTTCTTTTGTTTATAACTGCTTAATGTAATATTATATATTAAATATTATACAGTATCTGTTGTATAATATTTAGTATATATTATTATATTACATAATATTGTTGTATTGTTTATTAAATAGTACATGTCTATGTAACAGTGAGAGGTATTTTTAAATTATGCCTTTTTAAGTGTATAATATACGTTTATATATTTTATATTATACAAATTTTTATGTATAATATAATATATATAAACAATCATATATACAAATATGTTAATCTCAAATTGGCAAGCATAGAAATAGAAACAGAAACTGATGATGATAAAGAATAATCAACAATTATAGATATATATATCTATATAGTATATTACTATATAAATATATATATTTATTTATTACAATATACAAATGAAATCTGAACTAACAGTTCATTATATACAATAGATTTAGGATAAACTAATTAATTTCTTATCCCTCCTATAATGCATACATGTACAGCAAAATGTTCAATTGTTAAGTGATATTTTTTTTTTTGAGTTTAAGGTTTCAAACTCTCATGAACATACATTTATACACTATGATGCCTTCTAAGTCTGATTGTTTATTCTGTAACAACAAACATTTCATCATATATTCTAATTCAAAGACAGGTAATAAAATTTTACTGACTGAGTAAGTACATAAATAATAGAATTAATAGCATTAACAATAGTATTCTTTTGACTTAGTTAAAAAGCACTTCATAGATGAAATAGAAAATTATCATTTATTAACTATCAAGCCAGACTAGCAGTTTTCTATACATAACCATTTCCCTTCTACATGTTTATGATAAACTGATTTAGTAAGTAAGTTTACTGCTACAAGAATTTCAACCTTTTTTGGATAGTAAAACAAATTATCACTTCCAGATTTATATCTAATCCACTTAACTATAGAATAGAGAATTGAATTTAGATTAAAAACTAATTGTTGCAGAGACTAAAAAAAAAATTATAGTTTGAAACAATTGCATTTACAATGGCTAAACAGAGAACAAATATATCCAGTCCAACTTCTAGCTCACATATATTACAATTTATTTGGACATGAAGGAGAAAAGTATAAAGCAGAATTCTCTCAACCAATTACATTTATAACCAGTGTCTTAGGAGTCTCAATTTGAACTTTATCCTTCATACTTTGAAACTATCCCTTCAAGCCAAGAACTACACCTGCAACACAAGACTCTTTCACATGGCCATGGAGGCTCACCTCCCAGCCAAGGCCATTATATGCCCACTCCCAAGCTTGGGGAAACAAGTATAGTATAGGATACACTCATACCACACAAACATAAACATTCAACACAATTTGAAACATAGATTTACACATATTACTCCCTTCCCAAGCCTGCACAAAGGACTCTTACATAGAATCCATACAATGGGTGAAGGTGGAATCTTCCTTATGGAGTCACCTAACTTATTATAAACAACATTTGCAACATGTATTACCAGCCTTCACAAGGCCCTTGCAACCCAAACAACTCAAATCCATGAGCAACAACAACACCCTTATGGCCCCCAAATACCCTTATGACCCCTAAACAGCATAAGAAGGTTCTCATGGTTGCCCATACAACCATGCACTCATACAAAAAGGAAATCCCAACTTAGGTCCTTCACCTCAAGTTCTCCTCAAATCCTCCCAAGGATGAGGAGTGAACTTGCACACCCATAACATGAACAATTCAAGAACACAACAAGTTTGAAAGAAAATACTCAAAAGAAACCAACAATACAAGATTCCCACAAAGAATTACAATTTACAAAACTTCCACATAGTGCAATACTCTCAAAACATATTCCAAGTAGTCACAAGTTAGAACCACCAACGTCCTCCTAAGCCAAGGAAAATGAAGAATTGTGGATGAGCTCCTCTTCACCCCAAGCTTGCTATCCTTCTCAAGCTACTAGACCAAACTCTCTAGATCTCCTCTTACTCTCTCTCATCTAGCATAGACAAGACTGAACTAGTATGTGTTTCTAAGTCCTTCTCCACTTAAGAATTTCCTCAAAAACATTCTTCTCTCAACTCCCTTCCCAAAACTATTAGGTTTCTAGATCTAAGACAAAATGACACTTGCCCCTCTCTAAGGTTTGGGATGAATTTCCACATATGAAAATAAGAGACAACTTAGGGAACATTTCCATTTTCGTGCATATCAAAAATGACACATTAGGAGAGACATATAGGTGGCCTAGGAAAGTGAAAATAGAAGAAATAAGCCCCCTAACCCAAGCCCTAGCCTTGGGGCACCAAAATTCACCCTAAACCTCACCCTAGGTCTCCTCAAAACCACTCAAAAATCTCAATTCATCATGCATCCGAAAATGGAGTATTGGTTACATCAATTCTTGATCCCTTAAACCACCTACCTAGCTTAGGAATGCTCAAGACTAACTAAGGAGAGGGTGGGGTCCATACTCCACTCAACATGCCACTTCATCAACATGGTGTTGAGTGACACCTCACTAAAACACACATCACAAACACATGTGGCATGCCTTGTGTGCAAAAACATTTATACATTTTCACAAAGATGAAAATTTACTTACAAACATATATTTCAAACATTGTCAACCATATACACACAGGCATCACGTTTACAAAAGAAATCATGATATGATGAGGTCGTACTCTTCTAGAGTCGACCTTGGTTTTCAATAGATTGCACTTAAATCCTATCTTGTTTCCCTGACTTACAACCATGGCCATATCCCTACATGCTCAAACTCAATGTCATTACATTATAAAATCTTGCATCAATAATCATTTCAAAAATAAAGTAATAACATCTAAACTAGACAAATACATATATATCATTCATAAAACATTACATATTCCACATAAGCATGTAATCCTAAACTTATCATAGAACCATGATTCCATCAATGATCATATTACTAAAAGATAGCATAACAAATGTAGAATCCATATATCATAGATAATCATGGTATCAAAATGAGCATGTATAAAGAGTACAACTACCATGATCATCATAAAAATATATAACAAAAAACTCATAAGGTCCAAATGATAGCATATATAAACCAAAATAGATCAAATGTCTATACTCAAGGTATCATCCTTATGAATCAAATGTCAAAATGAAAGTCAAACTAGGATGGGTCAGGATAGGTCCTCTCATCCTTCTCCCCTAGGTATGAACTTCCTCCTGGAGTTCATAAAAAAGATGGGGGTACTGATCTCTCATCTGTGTCGTGTCCTCCCATGAAGCTGTGACCTCATCATAGCAATCCCACTGGACCCTAACTTGGTCCAGCTCTCAACCTTGAAGGGCCAGGGTCCTGCGAGCCAAAATATGTATTGGCTCCAAAGCCAGCTGTCCATCTAACTCCACCTGTAAAGCATCCCAATCAATAATATGATACTCATCATATATATATTTCCTCAAAATAGACACATGAAAGACACCATGGATGTGCGACAAGCTAGGTGGCAAAGCTAAATGGTATGCTACTGGGTCTATCCTCTTCAAAATCTCAAAAGGTCCGACAAAGTGAGGGGCCATCTTAGAACCCTTTCCAAAATGGATTGGGCTCTTATGCGGTCGTACTCTCAAAAAGACTCTGTCACCTATCATATACTCTTTTTCAACCCTCTTAGCATCTGCATACTTCTTTTGTCAATCCTAGGCCTCTCTAAGATGTTGCTTGATCAGATCCACCTACTACTCCATCTGTCTAACCAACTCTGGGCCAATGGAAACTCTATCCTCAATCCTATCCTAGCTCAACGGTGTCCTACAAGGTCTACCATACAAGGCCTAATATGGAGACATACCCAAAGATGAATGATGCCCATTATTATAGGAAAACTCTACTAAATGTAGGTACTCCTCCCACCTAACTTAATGATCCATCACATACATGCATAGCATGTCCTCTAGCACTTGATTAACCCTCTTGATTTGACCATCTATCTTGGGGTGATATGTTGTGCTAAAATTGAGCCTAGTGCCCAAAGCAGTTTGTAGCTCTCTCCAAAAAGATGAAGTAAAGAGTGAGTCCCTGTCTAATATGATCATGCGAGGAATGCCATGTAGTCTAACAATATCCCTCAAAAATACATGTGCCACTGCAAGTGCTATAAAAGTGGTACGTATGGGTGAGAGGTGGGCTACCTTAGTCAACCTATCCACTGTCACCATAATAGCATCATGGTGATGAGATGACATAGGAAGACCAACTATAAAATCCATAGATATAATGTCCTACTTCCACTCCGGTATCTCATGAGACTGGAGAAGTCCTCCTGGATGATGGTGCTTCACCTTAACCCACTGACACTCTAAACATCTAGCCACTATCTCTACAATATGTGTCCTCAAACTTGGCCAGTGATAAAGCTGTCTCAAATCTGCATGTAACTTCTTAACTCTGGGGTGCATTGCATAAGTAGCTCTATGAGCCTCAAGGATGATGAAATCCTACAATCCACCAAAAGAAGGTGCATAAATGCATCCTCTATGACAGATAAGGCCATCAGACTCAAGGGTATAATCTATGAACTTCCCCTCTAGGGGTCTCTAATCCTGAACCATCTGTCTAACCTCTAAATAGAAGGCATCCTCTTGTAAATGTTGTAGTATGCACCCTCTCAAGTCTATGCTAGTAGTCATAGCTGAGAGCTCATGATGTCTCCTACTCAAGGCATCTGCTACCACATTCTCCTTACCCTTGATGTAGTGAATGTCAAAGTCATGCTTACATAGGAACTCCATCCATCTCCTCTATCTAGCATTGAGGTTCGGCTGTGTGAATATATACTGGAGACTCTAATGATCTGAATGAAACTTGAATCTGTGGCCCAATAAGAAATGTCACCATCTCATCAAAGCATGCACCACTACTGCTAGCTCAAGGTCATGGGTGGGATAATTAATCTCATGAGTCTTGAGCTTTTTGGACTAATAGGCAATAACCCAACCATCCTACATCAGTACAGCCCCAATCCCATCTAAAGATGCATCTGTGCATACGACAAAATCTGCTGAAGGATCAGGTACTGCAAGTATAGGTGCATTGGTAATTTCTCTCTTGAGCTCCTAAAAATCTCTCTCACACCTCTCTGTCCACTCAAACTTCTTCCCTTTCCTCTAAAGGGAAGTGATGGGATGGGCCACTCTAGAGAAACCCTCAAAAAATTATTTTTAATACCTTGCAAGGCCCATGAAGCTCCTGACCTTTGTCACACTAGTGGGTGCCAACCAATCCATAATCACCCTAATCTTAGATGGGTCAACTAAGATCCCATCTCTTGATATCACATGGCCTAAGTAGTGAACCTTTGTCCTGAAGAATGCACACTTCGGCAAGCTGTCATACAACTGATCATCTCTCAAGCACTACAAGACCCATCTCAAATGCTCCTCATGCTCATGCTCATTTCATGAGTATATTGATATATCATCCAAGAATATCACCACAAATCTATCTAGAAATGAATGAAATACTCCATTCATGAGACTCATGAATATGGCTAGAGCATTTGTGAGTCCAAAAGGTACCACCGTGAACTCATAGTGCCCATATCATGTGTGGAAAGCTATCTTGTGGATGTCCCTATCCATAATCCTCAACTGGTGATATCCTGACTTCAAGTCTATCTTCGAGAACACTTGGGCTCCCTGAAGCTGATCAAATAAGTCATCAATCCTAGGAAAGGGATACCAATTCTTGATGGTCACCTTGTTTAGCTATCAGTAATCCATGCACAACCTAAGAGATCCATCCTTCTTCTTAATGAAGGTGATGGGTGCACCCCATGGAGATACACTAGGACATATGCACCCTTTCTCCAAGAGCTCCTCTAGCTGAATATTCAGCTCACTGAGCTCATGTGTGGACATCCTATAGGGTGCTCTAGAAATAGGTTCTGCTCTAGGCATGAGATCAATATGAAGGTCCATTAATCTAGGTGGTGGCATACCAGGTAAATATGATGGGAATATGTCTACAAACTCCTGAAGGATAGGGTGGTCATCAAGAGAAGTCTCCTTCTCTACCTCCTCCTCTTTGTCATTGATGGTGATAGCATATAACTGACATCCCTTCCACATGTACCACTTAAGCTACATAGCGGAAATCATATGAAGGGATATAGGTCTCTGAACTCCTATAATAACTGAGGTCACCCCCTTATCATCTAAACACTCTACTATCTTCTGTCTACAATCCACCTTGGCTCTGTGGGAATAGAGCCAATCCATACCAAGAACAACATCATATGATCCAAGTGGTGTGACACGAAGGTCAACTAAGGTGGTAAAGTCTCTAATCTACAATTGGAAACCCCTCACCATGGAATGGAAACCCCTCACCATGGAACTAACATATACCCTAGCACCTAAGGCTAACTCAACCTCCCAACTAACATCCTGTCTAGCTGCCACTAGCCCACAATGCTCCACTATGAAAGGTGAAATAAAGGAGTCGGTGGCTCTAGAATCAAAAAGGATAGAAACACTACTACCTCTGATCATGCCTGCAACCTCGATGACTGTGGCCTGGTGCTCAGCCTGGCAATTATCAACCACTGCAAAAACTCTATGTGCTCTACCCATGTCTCCTATAGTAGGCTCGGAAGCTGCCGCTCTCTGACTATCAGCTGAATGACCTATAGGACAATCCCTAGCTATGTGCCCCATGGCACCACATGTGTAGCATGGTCCTCTAGCCTATAGTTGTATACCTTGAGGTCTCGACTGATGTTGTCCTCTTGTAGTACTAGACCCACTGAATCCACCTCTAAAAGCCTGAGACTATCCCCTCTGATCTCGTTGAGATCCTTGTGAGTGTCACTGCTTGGGCTTAGAACCCTATTGTCCCTTAGAAGATTTCTACCTCTGGTTCTGCTGAGACTGATATGGCTATTGCTACTGGGGTGCCCTAGATGATCTTGATGAGTTCTTCTAGTTTCCCTTCCAATGGGACTTTTGGAAACTAGAAGACTGAGATGTGGCATTCTAGTTTTGTGACTGGTCTCAAGCATCATGAGATCTATTATGGATCTCCTTAGCTACCATGGCTCTCTCCACTATATCACGTAGATCTCCTATGGGTACCATCTGCACTCTATCAGCTATGGCATAGTTCAACCCCTTGATGAAGTGGTTGACCTGGAGTTTCTCATCCTTCATGCAGTCCACATAAGAAAGGAGTTCAAGAAACTTGTTCTTGTACTGGGCTACTGTCATGCCTCTCTGATGTAGGTCATGAAACTCATTGATGCGATGT